>JAUZNC010057323.1:0-12972 GCA_034780395.1 Vannuccia rotundouncinata | reverse complement strand
GAAGCCAGATAGGTCACGTGAATCTCTCGACCAATCAGAAGACGAATTGGTTGAGAAAGGCTCATCACCTACTACTGCCATCCATACTTGAATTTTACGCAAAATTAATACTGAATTTTTCATCAGTTATATAAATTCTGCGATATAAATTGTAATACTTTTATTGAATTATAACATTTTATTATTCCTTTTATAAATCCAATATAAAAGTTTTTCTTCAACTTTTATAAAACCAATATAAATGAATTCTAAAATGTTATAAATAAATAAAAATATTACAATTTATATAAGTTTTACATTTCTCTGTTCTTACTTTTGTCCCTTGAATTACACGGGACCCTTACATAATTCATGTATGTATAAATTTCAGTTAAATGATTGAATTTTTTGATTCAATAATTTACAAATTTGTAAATTTATCTTTTTAATAAAGTTTTTATACAGAATCTGTAATACAAATTATTAACCAAAAATAATACCTTCAAAATATAACTGATTCAAGTAGGCTGGCTGCCCTTTTCAAAAAAAATCTATAGGTGCCCCTAAACCTGAAAAACGACCCCCTCTAAATATTCCTGGGGCCACCCCTGGGACTTGGCACGAATTGAACCAATGCAAAATAAAGTAAAACAAGCAAAATCACACAAATATTAAAAAAAGCATTTCAATTTAATTATTTAAATTTACTGAATTTATATATATCAATTATATGAAGTTTACGACATTTTACGAATCTGGTCTAATGAATACAAAAACAGATAAAAACTTTTGTAACTATTACATTAATTCCAATAACATTTTTTTTCAAATGTGTAGTATATTTGTTTTTACTTTTTGAAAAAATTACGAAATTTATAACACAAAATAATTGTATTATTGAACTATTATATATTTTAATACAGTTCTATAAATTATATATTTATAATTTATATGGTAGATAAAATTTTATAATAATATTGTAACTATTATTATAAATCATGATACGCACATTATGGGGCTGTCCTAAAATTACGTCACGCATTATTCACGATTTTTTGACCCTCCATTCCTCCCTCGTCACATTTTTCGCAACCCTCCCTTCAAAATTAGGTCACATTTAGCACTACCCTCCCTCCCATCTCCATTAAATAATTCAGTTAGATTGGTATATGTAAAATAAATGTTGACCTTTAAATATTAATATTAAAATAAACAGATGTATTTTTCATTAATTGAAAATCTATAATAGGATAAAAACGTTTTCAAAACAATATAGGTACCAAATACTCATTTTGAATTTAAATAATTAACAATAAACATATTATAACATACAAAAGGTTTGAACAATGATTTTTGTAGAAAAGTTTAATTAAGCATCTTCCCAAACATATTGTCTATTTTCGATTTCTGTTATTGGGGTTTCAAATTGAATTTGCATGCTTTTCTTTTTCGGCACCCCAATTATGATAAAATGTGATAAAATTCCATAAAATATTATAAATGTTTATAAAATAATAATTATAGATATTTTAGGATATTTATGGTTTTAAGGATTTTAAGGATTTTTAATGATTTCCATGATTTTGCAAAGATTGCCCTGATTTTGAGAAGATTCCATTAATCTTTCTATTCTATAATATGGTAAATAATTAGACAGTAATTATATAGGTATTAGTCAGGTAGCGAAATGGTGAGAGCGTTCAACTATTAATTGAAAGGTCAAATCCCATCTTGACTTAATATTTTACTAATTATTTGTTATGTATTTTCAAGTATCCGAAACGATTATGTTGGAAGATTATAGACTATCGTTCTGCTAAACACTCCTGCAGGAGTAGTGAGTATTTTGTATATTTACTATATCTTTATTAAAATGTACTCTTCTTTATGGATAAACTTTTTTTTCTGTTTCTCATTCTAATTATCCCGACAAATAATTTTGAAAAAGATTCAAATAACAATAAGAACAGCGTTTATTGAAAGGGGAGTGGAGCAAAGCATTAAAAAACATTCATTGTCAAATATGAATTAGTTAAAATCGCTGAGTCAATTCGTCTTCGAAGGATTTGGGTGCGGTGAGTATCAGTTTTGGAAGTCCGCGTACTTTCTTCTGCCTCTTCAACTGGAAAAGCGCCTGTCAATGAGGAGAAGGAGTAGCTTCCGAAGCCTTTTGAGGAGTTATGAAGTCTGCAGAAGACCTGACAAACTTGTCAAGTCCCCCGACAGCATAGAGACATCATCACAAGGTTTGAGCATTGTCCACCTCTTTGTCACCCATTAGAAAGGTGGAGTACGTTTTCGCACCCTCGATTGCCTGATGACGGACTTGGACTATCGTAAAGTTTAGACTCGCCACTTCGCCAGCATTTCCGTGCTGACCCCTATAGATCCCATTGAGTCGTAGTAAAAACTGATACTTCCCCGCACCCATATCCTTGATCTGCATTGAATTGCTGGTTCAATCGAATCCAGTAGCATTGCGTCCCAGCTTTGCCCAGTAAATGTCACTATTGTCACGAAAAGTTGGTCGCAATCCAGAACTCCTCTTGAAAATATCTTTCAAAGGTTTTGGCAGCCCCAGAGCTTCCTTCGAATTGGAGAGAAATGCAGAGAGTTTTAACAGCGCTTGTGTCTCAACCCATTGAATTTTAGCGGCGAGATGGTCCCGAGTCTCGTCACCACACGTTTCCAGAGTCTCCGTATAGCCGAGGACTTTATCGTTGACAAGACCATGAGGATTAGTGAAGATGGGACTCATGAACAGCAGCGTTGAATCCGTAGATGATTTGACATAAATAAAATGAAGGGATTTTTCCTTAGACTGGACACAGCGGTGAGGACTCATTTTGATCAGTGGGATTATAGGCTGAAATGTAGTCTCCACAATGAAATCTGACGAAGAAGCCATGATGATAATAGTGAAGAGTAAGATAATTTCGGAAAAATAAAAAAAATATATATATAAATAAAAAATAATTTAAAAATACAAGTATTTTATACTATAAGAAATTTGGGCATGGCTCCTGCGTCACAATTATGATTTTGCGTTAATATTGTATGCATTTTAAACTAATAGGAAATTTGGGTATGGCTCCTGGGCGATAATACATTTTTTAAATGACTGCACAAAATATTACAAATATTTGAAACTAATGAAAATTTGGACATAGCTCCTAGGTGATAAGATATTTTTAAATGACCGCATAAAATAATACAAATAAATTACAAAATATTGGAGAAAATATTATAAGTACTTTAAATTATTGACAATTTGGGCGTGGCTCCCGGGCCCTATTGATATGATTAATGTGAAATTTTAAATGAATTGTAAATAAATATACCAAAATTATAATATTAAAAATTATACTGCACATATGTATTGTTATTAAATTTAAACAGCAGCAATTCTTGTCATGCAATCCGTCATAGCCATTTTATACAAACATCCTGCCAACTAATATGAACAGGAGTAATCTGACAAGGCTCAATGAGTTTACTGATCAATAGCCTCAATGGTTTACGCTCTTGCGCCCGCCATTAATAGAGTATTTAAACCACATCCACAAGCTCATCCCATGCTAGGCGGCATCATAAATTAAACTTAATTAAAGTATATGTATTCATAGTAAGATTACATTAGAATTTTGCATTGCCATACTCTGTCTCATTAGTCAACTAGTTAAAAATAGTGAAAAAATATGTGTTCCCGCGGCCAATCAGATTTCAGCAAAAAAAATTTTTTTCGACCAATCAGAATAAAGAAAAAAATTTCGATTAAGAATGATTGACAGGTCAAACAAAGCATCCTTTGTTGATATAGATGTCCCTAACTCCAACTACTCGGACAAAATAAATTTCTGAAAAGTATAAAAGAGAATAAAAATTGGTAAGAGCACTTAAAAAAGCGGTTTATATACAGGGTTAACTATATTCCGTACGAAAAAATCAGGGATGAAGACATGGGTACTATTTTTAGTAGTTCGACTTTGGAAACACCACAGCAACTAATTCCACTATTTTTTGTCGACGAGGGCAGGAAAATTAATAAAAGTTCACAAAAATGACTTTCAGTATATTTAAAAACCGATAACAAAGGGAAATAATATTTATATCAAGAATTGATGAATACAATAAAAATCATAGAGAAAACAGCAATGAGCATATATAAGCGTTGGTAGCATATTAGGGCCTTCGAAAATTGCTCTCACCCAAACCCATAACCAGTTAATATTTTTCGATTATATATTATATATTTCTATTACATCCAAATTGCAATCGTTTATGACAATTAAAAGTTTGTATTACGATAATGAAATAATATGGTACACAATTATCGTCCGGTTGGCTTTAATTCCATTTTGATTTGGATGAAGGAAATATTTAGTAGTTTCTGCAAATTGTAAAAAAGTTACAAAATCTTTACATCAGTGTATTTTCCATGTTGGGTTAAGAATATTCGGAAGTAGATATAAATTCCTTGGGAATACACAAACACATGAGTGATGAAAAACAGCATAACATGTCCCTTTTTATAAATTCAGGAATTTTAGGTATAGACGTGATGAAGCTTAAAATTGTAAAATATAAAATAAACCAAAAACATAAAATAAATTAAATGTGGAATTTTCTGTCGAAGCACTGTATTATAATTAATTGCTCCGGTAATACGATAACAATTATCAACATTTGGAAAAAAAGAGTGAATTTCATAAACAAATGTTTCATGATCAATTAAAACATAAAATTATTATAATGTTAAATTGAGTTTGTTTTTATTTTTTTAGAATGTAATTTAAATTTAGAAAAAAATAATAATTTTCCTTTTAAAATTAAATGTATACCTATACAAATTTTATTCAAAGATGTTGTGATATTTTATATAACGATGAGACCCCCCTTATCCACAGTATTTCCGATCTAGAAAAATAAAATATATACATTTTCTAAACCAAATTTTACAGGGATTTTAAATATCAATATTATCTAATACATAAATTAAAGCAAAAAAATGTTAAACATTTATTTAATATATTTTCATTTCAGCGGGATAAAGTGTTGTTTCAATGCATGCTCCTTTACCCTCGAAGTGTGTATCGAAATTTTTCCACCAAGTTTCATAACGATCTGCCGATTTTGAAGGCAAAAGATTATTACAAATATCTTCAATTTTACGTTTCGAAGCAGAAACTGAAGCCATTATAAATTTTATTCTAAATAATTATGTGATAATAGGATAATTTAAGGCCACCTAAATTGTAAACTATGGATTAGCATTCCATTCTCATCGCTAAATAAATAGCTTTTTTAATGAAATAACTTCTTTCTCATCCCGTTGAACTGAAAAGCTTAATTCATCACATGATGAAAATAGCAGTTTCATCATTCCCTCGACCATTATTAATTTCAGCCCATCAGGTCAAATTCTTCTCTCGGGATATAAATAGCTATTTCTGAAATTTTCTGAAACCTGGATTGGTTGATCTATATTGCGGTATATTTCTCTCAACTGTGGCATTTCTGTATTACATATATATAGGGTGACTTTCTACAAAGGGGCTTCTATGTAATGGAGTTTCTTACTTGTGAGGTATGACCATAATTAATTAATTAGTTTAATTGTATTTATAATAATTATAGGTTTAGTCTAAACTGTAAATAATAACATTTTCAATTAGACAAAAAAGTATGCAGAAAATTAAACCCGCTAACTAATAATAAACCAATAATACGATTCATGCAAGTAGAACATAATATATGTAGATATAACATTTTTTATACACGACTTTTCGATAATTGAGTTCAATTGACACGCATGCACTTTGAAGGAAATTGTAAGACAAACAAAAAAGGTGCTATAGTTATCTGAATACATAATAATATGCACCTTATAAAATACAGAAATATGAAGTTATTATATGAACCAAGGGTCATTATCTTAAACTACTTTAAAAATAATATGTCAGTATACATAAATTGAGTGCACTTAGAAATCTGTTACAATCGTTTAAACTAAGGTACATTAAAATGCACAGACATACATCCAAACATAATTGTATACATGAATTAATCTACATATATTAAACGGCAAACACTAAAATTTGTAATTATTATATAAGTAATCATTATAGGGGTAATTTTTTGAATGTTGAAACAATTTGATATTTCGAATCTTAAAGTTTCACAATTATATAAAATAATACAAATGTTTGACGTATATTGTTTACGAAAAATAACGCGTATATCGCATTGTAATTAGAAATAGAGTAATGTAAAATTTAAACACCAAAATCACTCGATTGCATGGTTCAATTGTAAACATCCAAATTACTGGATTAGTCGAATTACACATAATATTCAACAATAAATAAATAAATACGAGACACGAAAAAGGAAACAAAAAGATATGACTTGACTGGATTATGGAGCAGGAAGCCATGCTTTACATCGTTGAACACATTCTTGTAAGAGTTCGATACCGCCACCAATACGGGATTTGAAGTCTATGCGTTCCTGAAGAATTAAAAATCGATTTTTTCGAGACTTAACTGCTTTACACATTTCCATTATTTTGTAATTCTTCCGTCTGGAATACACCATCTTACTGTCAGCTTTCAAGAACCAGCCTTCAACTTTAATATCCGATTCCATTACGTCTTTCTTCGTTCGAAAAAGCCAGAACTTATCTTTATAGTTAAGATCCCTTTTAGGATCGCTTCTGAAACATAAAATAGTTCCAGCCTTTATAAATCGGGATTGTTCTATTGGTTGTTGGACATTGGATGCTAAATTTGAGGTTGTTGATGATGAAGAATCTCTTTCGTAAATCAATAAAACTGATGATGACTGAAATAGATTCAAGGCAACATTTTATTACTATAAAATTTAAAAAAAAATCATTTTATTGTTCATTCCAATAAAAATATAATATTACAATACTATTGATAATTGAGATTTTTAGACTTAGTCACTCGTTTGGATAAACTAAGCAATCCAGAAATGAAACATATAGAATACTCTGTTTTGATTCAATATTGAAATATGGATCACTAAGGTGCGTCTCAAAACCGAAAAATTGCACTAAAGCATATTTTCATTTTAATTAAATAAATCTGTTTATATTAGTAATTCTGGCAAACAAATAGTAAGTAGTTGCTCCCTATTTTTTGTTATCAAATTAATCTTAGTAGTAGCAGCCTTATAATACGAAGATTAATAATTATGATAATATATTCCAATTTTCTTACATGCATCTCTTCAAGATTACTGCTTCTCACTGTCAGCTCGTCATGAATGTGATAATTAAAGTTATTGTCAACAGCAAATGTCGTAACTGAAAGAACACGGAGGTTCGATTTGTTTATTTTCGAAGCTTATATTATTTACACGTGTTTTAAATCAAAGTCTATCCCAGATTTAAACACAAAAAAATATAAACAAGATCAATATTTTTGATAACATGTTATGAAAAAGTAGTTCCTTAATTTCTAAACCATTTTGAATCTTTCTTGTTATACAAATTTAGTTTACCATTACTGGATCCCTGGGCCTGGCTGTCCCTCAAATAAAGTTGTTTCTTCAAAGTGACATCCATATTTAAAGTGATAAATTCGAATGTTAAAAATAATTATTTTTCTCATCAAATTATTTCGGCTCGGACCAAAATATTACCTCATCCCTGGCTGGCAGCTGTGCCAGTCAAATGCTTAACGACCCGAAAGGGTTCGTTTGATTGAGAAAAGAAAAGAAAAAAGCTTAGCAGACTTAGCGCTCTAACTATAAAAATGAAAAAATTTTCAACATTCTAATACTGCACTGCACACACTGTGTAAGCAAAAGAATAAACCTTACCAAAAAAATCAGTCTATTATAAATTATTATCAATAAATTATAAAAATATAATAAATATTTATAAAAATTGAATATATTGATTACAAATCAAAACTTTACGTCGGTTTACATATATTTTTTTTAAGATTATCTTACAATATCCCTTTTTCACAGGACCAATCTCTTCATCAAGCTAAAAAGAAAAAAAGATTAAAAATTAGATTAATATTCATTAATAAATTTTGAAATTTAATCGAAAATTTATAAATGTACATAAAATAAAATAAAAACAATACAATGCATATGTTATATTAATATAAATACATTATACTTACAACTGCCGAACGAAGATTAAACTCTTCTTGGAAGATGTTCAATTGTCGAAGATCTGTTACTTTTACTCGCTTCTTTAATTCCGTATCTACACGAACGATCATCATTGGTGGTGGATTATTCCACCTCACCTTTTTACCCTCCATAAAAGGTAACACACAGTCGCAATTCTTACATATTCCCTTCTCGAGAATAAAATGTTCAACCTTGCTCTGCAAATAGTTCTCATAATTCCTATTAAGCCAGATTTTTTTCTTGGGACAAGCCATTAGAAGGCAGTCTACGGGGAGTTTTTGTGCGGAAAGACAACGCCTACACCAGGTAGAGATATTGCCCCCCTTGGAGTTCTCTCGTTCCATGGCCCAACACACAGCGTCGGAGAGAAAGGTGGAGAAGTCGACCACATTAGGACGCTTATCTGAAGTCCAACCTTTCAGGCTCCTTACATTCTCAACAGTATTTTCAGCGAGACACGGAGTCCGGATGCCACCGTTGACTATATCCCGAAGCACCGAAACACACTGGAACAGGACGGATATCTTTTTCGGGTCCTGATCTTGCGGTTGCCGATCCCCGGTTAGATTGCCGATCAATTTAAGATGCGACATTGCAGAAAACGCGGCGAGAGCCCAGCTTTGACATTTTAATTTCGGAAGACTGTTCCCATCGCATTGGAACTCATAAGTGGAGCGATGTTCACCTGAAAATATCGAGCGTATTTAATAAAATGTATCGATTTAAAAGTAAACCTCATAATTCTTGCAACAGCGATCGGTAAACAGCATGCGTCAAAGAGTTATAAATCGATTTAAAAAATGCGGCTAATTCTCAAAATGTAAATGGTATGTATGTATGAAATGGAGACAAAAGAGAATTCAATGACCTCTACTTCCAACAAAATTGCCTCTCTGAATTCCCTCATCAATGGCTAAAAGCAGAGGATGTCGAGTTGAGGACCTCCCGCGGTTGCCAGCCCAAACCCCAATGGACTTCTTCTTCTGGGGAGTGGTGAAAGAAAAATGTTTTAGCGAGAATCCAGGTTCTTTACAAGAGCTGAGGGGAAGCTTTACCGCAGGCCTTTTGAGGAAATTAAGACTAATAAAGAACTGTTCCATGCAGTCAGAGGGTGATAGAGTAGAAGACGGATTGCATGCATGACTAAACAACAAGGTCACCATTTTGAGCTACTCTCTTGACTGTTCTGGTGAACAGTAATTACTATAAATGACTTATTTTGTATCTAACTATGTGTACTTGTCTATGCAAAATAAATGTTTGCTATATAGTGACCTACCTTTGAAACTAAACACCCTCATGTATAACATGTCGTTTTTATAACAAGCTTTTCCTAACAGGAATATAGTCTTTTCTAAAACAATGAAATATATGCCTTCTAAAGATGAGTCAGTGCTGAAGAGCATACTTTTTAAAAATTTAATAAACACACACTGTAATAAATTACACTGCTATAAGATACAAGATAAGTAAATATTTCCTGAATGTTTCTTGATAAACGAGAAACAACAATGAGAATGGTATTTTATGTATTTTAGTATGTCTATGAAAAAGCTATTTGTAATACTGAGGATCAAGATATTTGATGGATGTGAACATCAAAAAAAGAATCGTCCAAAAATTAGTCATAGCAAAAAGTTAAATATAGTTATTTAATACACTAAATATACAAATACACCAAATACAAAAAAATCTATACTCGTATATTAATATTGTAGTTTATATGTTGAAGCATTATAAACATACGGATATTCTTGATTTATGCACAAAAAGAATAATAATTATTATTTTAAAAGTAGAAACAGTTTGAAACAGTTACAGAAAGAATAACACCTCTGTAGAAATATGGTTAACACTTATTAAAGTATGGATAAAGTTAAAGATTTTAGTAATTAACAATTAACAACGACTTCTAAAATAAAATTGAAGAATCAAATTGGATACTGAAGTACGATAGGGTGACCGAATCAATGCTATTTGAAGATTTATTTATTTGAAGCATCTCTACGTTGGGTTAAACACCATTGAAGCAGAAATTCACAATGAAGCAAATTGTAAAGTTAGGAAATTTTCACTTCACCAAAAATAATTAATACAATTATAACTTATGAAAAATGTTATTATTATAGCCAGTCAATAAATTAAATCTCTAAATGTACATTTTTATAACTTCAGGTAAATTACTAAAATAAAATATACAAGTTTTTATCTGAATAAGATGCTTGCCGGAAATAAAGCGGAAAATATTGGTTATAGAAAGGTCCCAAACATTTTCGACAGAATATTTGACATGAAAGCGGTTGAGTCTAAAGCGTATCGGTATACATATACAGTCAAAGAAAATATTTTGAAACCAAATATTTCAAGTTAAAAATACCTTTATATTATTAAATTTATGTCCAAAACTACTTTCTGCAAATTTCACCATATTTCTCCTTCTTGCCTACATAATGAAAAATTAGTCCACAAATTTACGCTAATTCTATTTTAAATTCCCATTCATATTTTGAAATAAGACTTTGTACAAAAGAAAATATTAACTCGATAATATTTCATTTAAGCCACAAGAATGTATATAATTAAATGCAATCAATATGTAAATAATTACCTTTGTGTAAAATTTGTTGATGTTGTTTGAAGGACTTCTCATCGGGAAGATTAGCCCAACAAACAGAGCAGATGTAAGCCCCAGATTTGTCTTTGACAGTGACGACCGATTGTGTGTTTGAGACAGAAGGTTTTGAGATCGGTTCCACAATATATTCTTTATTCTTAGAAATATCATTTTCCCCTTTAGATTCTGCCGTAACTGGTACGTTTTCATTTATATTTGGACTTCGCCTTCTTGTAACCTCAGAGTTATATTCTGACTTGCTTGCAGATGAGCCATTTTCACTCCTATGTTTGTCCTCCTTCTTCCGGTTTTTCTTTTCGTCTACAAATTTTGATTGTGTGTCAACTTCTTTCATTTTCTTTTTAGTTGGGGCATTATCTTCAAGCAGAGGTTTTCTGTGTCTTTTTTTTCTCCTTAAATGCGTTGGTGATAAATTTTCGGGAATTCTGAAAATGTTTTCCCCTTTTTCATTTGTACCTTCAGCTTTTAGAGGGTTCTTAAACATAGTAAACACATTTTTTGGATTACAACAATGACTCTCTCCAACTATAATAACGTCGTCGCTGTCAATAGGAGTTGAAGGCATGTCGTTATCATTCTGATCAAAGTTACTAATGTCTAATTCACTAATAATTTGGATATCATTAAAGTCAATATCATTTAAATCAACTGCATCTTCAACATTTAAATCAAGCACATCTTCTACATTTAAATCAACCGATTTTTCAGCATTTAAACCAAATGCTTCTTCGTCATTTAAATCAATTGATAGTTCACCATTTACAATAATAGCTTCTTCAGCATTTAAATCAACTACTTCTTCGGTTAAAGTTAGTGAATTTTTGGATAGAATATCTAATTCTTCATTTAGTTTTGCGGATGAAGATATGTGTTCTTGTCGAACAATGGAAGAATCACAAATTATTTCAACAGCAGATTGAGTGTTGAATTCTTTTGAAGTAGTTGTTGATTTAATTTCTTTGTTTTGATCTACCTTGTTATTGTTATCTTGACAAGCATTTGGTGTTGGTACTACTTTAATTGTTTTACTTAAAAGAAATTCAGTTTCAAGTGTTTTGTCATTCTGGGACATAGAAGGAATATTTTTGATAGACGTTGGAATTGTCAGAGTCTGCAAATTTTCGTCTTCAAATGCCACGGTGATCATCGGTACTGGACTTGAATTGTATAAAGTTACGTTTGTTACTTTAGTTGGTGATTTTGTCAAAGGAACATCTCCAGATACTTTATCGGAAGGAATGGGGTTTGTTTGTAATAAAGATAACGCTGTGTTTTTATTCACTGTGTTTGCACGAACTTCTTCGTGGTAATGTTCATTTTCAAGATCAGAAATAACTATTACTAAAGGTTGTGGACTGCAAGGAGAGAATGGAGATACCGGATTTTCTTCAATGAAAACTGTTTCGTTAGGAGATGGTTTTGAGCTTGTACATACATCCATCTGCACATTTGGATTATTAAAAGTTGCACTGGAAGGAACCAATGGTGGAAGCGTATTTTGTTCCCTGAAAACTGTGTCGTTAGGAGATGGTTTTGAGCTTGTACATACATCCATCTGCACATTTGGAACAAAGACCACACTGGAAGGAACTAATGGTGGTAGCGTATTTTGTTCCCTGAAAACTGTGTCGTTAGGAGATGGTTTTGAGATTGTACATACATCTATCTGGATCGGAACATTTTCAGTGGTATCAATTGCAGTGTTCGTTAATTGTTTAGTACTTACATTGGAAGAGTTTTGATAAGTTGTACTTTCATTGTCAGAATTCAAATCCGATGACAATATGTTAGGTATGAATTTTTTTTTTTCCGAGTGACAGTTTTCCGTTTTCTCACTTCTAATTCTTGACAAGTTGAAGCAGGTATTTTTTTCGTAAGATAATTTTTATTTTCAAGCAGAGGGGCCAGACGATGTGGTCCATGTGGACCATTTTCTGCAGTGTCAGAATAATATTTTTGAGAGGGAATATTTTGAGTTGCCGGAGATATTTTTCGAGTTACAGAAAAAGTATTTCGAGTTGCAGGAGATAATTTTCGAGTTGCAGTAAAAGTATTTCGAGTTACATGAGATATATTTAGAGTTGCAGAAGAAGTATTTCGAGTTGCAGGAGATATATTTCGAGTTGCAGAAGAAGTATTTCGAGTTGTAGGAGATATATTTCGAGTTGCAGGAGATATATTTC
>JAUZNC010057321.1:0-12982 GCA_034780395.1 Vannuccia rotundouncinata | reverse complement strand
TGAATTTTGAATTTTGAATTTTGAATTTTGAATTTTGAATTTTGAATTTTGAATTTTGAATTTTGAATTTTGAATTTGTTATAAATTATGTTATCATTGTTTTAAATGTTTTAATTATGTCAATAATAAATTCTTTATAATATTTTTGGACTTCCAAAATATATAACCAGTTCAATATCAAATTCTTCTTGCATGGAAAAGTTTTACTATTGATAATTCGTACTTTACCAGGCATGGAAAAGTGGACTTTTCCATACATGCATAAAAAAAAGTATTGATAAAAATTATAAGTGTCCGTGGTATGGATAAATAAGTTTTATCAAATTTTTAATAGGACATCCGAATTTGCCAAATGCAATATAATACTATTGGCGATTAAAATTATTGAAATCCGTTACTGACTTGGAAAAATCTAAGAATTTGTAAAATTAAATAAATGACCGTCAGGTATTGAAATCTCTACTTAATTAAGTTTTAAATAAAATATTATAATTCACCATATAGTGATATGAAAACATTAAATTAATTAAATCCTTTACTGTATTGGTAAAAACTGCCATAAACGGAACGCCAATAGCATGTAGTGAGAAAACATTCTGACGTGTTTTTTGATAAAACTCTTTGTAGTCGAAGGCCTAATGTGACAGATGAAATGGTTGCTCGTTTTTTCAATACCATGTGCAATAACTTTGTGCACACCGATGCTCGGGATTAAAGTCTTATTGCAATACACCTTCCATACTACTATTACAAAATGATGTCTAGACAGTGCTTAATTTAAAGACTTACCTAGAGTATTAAAGAGTTTGCGACATTTCCCTGTAGACAAATATTTTCTAGTTATCAAAAAATCCGCAATTACACTTGATACATTAATCATAAACCAACATAATATGTAAGGCAGTGCAGAAAGTGCTCCATTCTGAAAATGGAAAAAAATTATACTCAACTAATTAGGTAACATATTGATCGTTTTGTAAATCTATTTAGTATAGTTAAATTTTTTTCATAATTTATATTTTCCTTCCAGCTTTCCTTGCCACGAATTTCTTCAAATAACAGTGATATCAATTACTTGATTTTCGAAAGTTTTTTAGAATAAAACAGTTTCAATATTGCTAAAGCAGTACATTATAAAATTGCACAAAATGTCATAGTAGGCTACGAGCCTAAAGGTTATTCATTTTTGACTCACTGATTTGACATCATAGCCCAAAACTTCTTTCATGTATGTTGGGATGTTGGTATTAAAAGTGAGCACTGCCCAAGTAGTGGACGTATGAGAGACCACAATTCCCAGGAAAGGAAGAGAGGTGAAGATAGCTTTCCATGGTATTGTAGTTTGCTACATTATACATAGAACAAAACAAATAAAATATTTATTACATTTATACATTTGGAATAAACAATTGAACTACCCATATTTGTATTACAACTTTTTATTCGATTCTAAATTTATAATTAATAATAAATATATTTATATGTCTATTTGTTTATATACAGACTATATTATTATGTTTGTTTTTGTATAATTTTGTAGTTTTTCGAATAAAAAAAGAAAAATTGAGTTATTTATATTATAAATATTATACAAAGAAATTTATTCATTCTGTACCGAAATCCAGAATAAAATTAATGAAATTTGTACCTTTAATGTGATTTATCAATTTTCACTATACAAAAAAATTAGCATGCATTTTACAAATTGTGGTGGGTTAATTTTTATAGTTGTATTAAATTTGATAAACAATTTTACACTTAATATTTTTAGTACTGCAGAGTTTTATTATTAATGAAGAAAACTAAATTGACAAAAAATGTAGATATTCTTGAAGTCAATTTTTCTAAATCGAATAATTTTAAATTTTCAAAAAATTGGTTCAATTAGATTGATTAGCATGTTTCCTATTAAAATTGCTCCACCCCCTCCCCTCTCCTCCAGATTATATAAGCTTCTGATGTCCCTGTAATATAATTAAAAGTAAAAAATAAAAATCTACGCGTTCGTAAATTAACTTTTTTAATTTCTTCGTAATACCTCCTCTGTTGAAAGTTGACCCTGTAGAGAGCTCTCAATATATTTTCGCTCTTCTATGGACACTCTGGGATGATCCGCAGGGGAATCATAAACAATTATCATCCACACAACACACCAGATAATGCCCAAACTTCCAAGAACATAAAAGATGGATGGCCAGCCACCCCCAAATCCATATTCACATAAGAGGCCGGAAAGGGGCAGAGTGAGGACGTTCCCAATTTGTGCTCCTAAAATTAAATGAATTTTAAATTAGCAATGAATAAAAACATATTAAAAATAAGAATCTATACAGTTTTCAATTATCAATGTCGACACCTTCTGTAAACACAATCATAAATAAATATTTTCTCCATAAATTTGTTACTATTTTATACCAAGAATACTTATTTGGACCACGGAGCCGTGGGGGATGAGAGCAGCGTCTTTGCATTTATTGATCAAGACGGTAATCGATTTTTATAACTAGTTTTTGCAACTAAAACTTTGTTTTCCTATTTTGAAAATGTGCAATTGATGAAATGTTTCCTAATTTTAATTTTCAGGCAATTGAGTTTAGAGAAATATTTTACAATGTTTCAAATTTGTTCATGTTAATATTACATTTTAAATATATACATATAGATGCTTAGAAAAGATATTCACAGATTAAAATATCAATTATAATAATAGATTAATTATGAATAATTAAATATAGAAAAAGCATATTTTTAAAATGTATTAATTAATTAATTAATTAAGAGGAATCTAATTGGCATGCAAAGAAATTAAAAGACCTGCTAAAGCGAATCCAATAAGCCGACTTCTCTCATGAGGAGGATTCCATCGTGACCAAACGACAAGCATGGCTGGATAAACAACCCCTTGGCACATCCCAGCAACGATACGTAGAGTCATGAGTGCACCATAGTGGAGTCCGGCGGCTAACGGCATCAAAAGTGTGACCACCGCACAGGCACACATGCTCCAACCAAGGACAAGACGACCTCCAAATCGATGGGAGAGCCATCCACCTGGTAATTGAGTTAGGATGTAACCGTAAAAGAAGGATCCCAGAACATGACCTTGTACGACTTTGGGCCAGTTTAGCTCGCCTTGTGTAGGAGACTGGGATTTTATGAAAACAATTAATTGATTCAAATATGTAATAATTGAAATGCGAATATGTAAAATTTGATATATAAAAATTATGAAAAATATTTAAATTATAAGATAATCAGTTCAAAAAATTATTATGAAATTAAAATATTAATTTGTAAGTGATATATGTGTACGGAAAATACAAAATGAAATTGATTTGGTAGGAACAGTAAAAACTTCATATAATAATTACAAAATTTAAAAAGAATTCTGTCCTGATTTAATTTTAAAAAAGTAAAGAGCATATACATTCACACATCCAAAGAATCCAAATATGACGATGGGCAATCTCTAGTTTAAAGACATAATTGTGAAGTTTTTGATTTTTCTTCTTTTTTGATATTATTAATAATAAATTTTTTATTGAATATTAAACCATTTAGTACTTGTCTATTAATAATATAAATGATTAAGTAACATATTAAAATATCTCATACTTTTGGATTGAGCTTAGATTCGTTTCTAATCCATACTTTTTCGCATTCTGAAATTGGAAGGGATGCATTTGGTGTTTGATATATTGAATCTTGAAGGGCCGTTTGATTAACCATACAAACAATGGCTACGGACATGTTGACTCGAAGAGCGTAGAGATTCACAAATCCAAAGAATCCAATAATGGCGATGGACAATCTACTTGAAAGCCATAATTGTGAAGTTTTAGATTCTTTTTCTTTGGAAAACATTTTTAATTCTTTTTTTAAAATCAAAAAATCCAACAATTAATGTTTACTTTAACCAGAAAATTTCAGTAGCACAACCTTTTGTAACAAATAAACAATTCAACATGCTGTAATGTGACGTTTTTAAAAAAAATTGTTGTAATCATTAAGTAGCTGAACAAATGACTGTATTGAATATTGATTCTAAATCTTCCCTTCTGAAACACCCTAGTTGAACTCAGAGGATTGAGTAAGTCGTTGAATTATTAATGAAATGTAAAACGCATTCTAATCGACTTGATCGACTACTAAGTCAAGTTTTTAGAACTTTGACCTAAATGTATACTCGTTACTGACTCGACAAATATTAATAAAGTTGTGCTAATTGGTGATTTTATTGATACAATTTGAGTGCATTTGTAATATTCTACATATTCTACATATTTTATTCATTATTTTATATTTTACTAACAAACTCTTTTAATGTAAAATGCAATTAACCTCCCAGTGATATCGAATTCACATAAACATGTAAAAATCATTGACTTATAAGTTTATTGTGTAATCTTTTTATGTCTAAAGAACAGAATTAGTACATTGATTGCCTTGTGAAAGTAAATTTGTATGAGAGGTCAAAGTGAGTCAGCATTCTAGGCGCAAATATAAGTTATTGTTATAAATTCTTAGTTTTAAATAAAGTATGTATATTTTTTTGTACCGAGGACAAAAGACACTGCACAACACCCACCAAACGAACAAATCAGTTTGTATTTTGTATACCGGGGAAACCCTTTTAACCTGCTTTTATATAAAGTGCAGAATAACTGAAAGATGTGTGAAGCTTGTGTATTTTGTATTTTGCTGTAATACTTTTTTGTTCGTGTTTACAGTAAACCCATTTCTTTGCTCATTTGACAAAAAGTTCGAGTCTTTCCCGATCTTGCTTGATCGTTTATCCCCACCAGGCTTGAGATGCGTACGTTATTTTGGGGGGTAATTATCGCTTGGAATATATGGTGTAGGTTTTTTTTCGATAGTCCGTGGGACCGTGCATTTATTTTTAGAGATATGAGGAGAGAAAGATAGTTTTGAGTTACTGTCTTTCTTATGATGTTGGGTACTTTGGAAATGAATCAATATTTTGATAACAAAGGTTTATTGTATGTGTTGTCATGTTTCAAAACGAAGGGAATTTATTTTTTATAAAGAATAAATTGATTTTTTTAATTTTTAATTACTAGTCAGTATGGATAGTTTTCTCAAATTAAGTAATATTAAATTTAAATTAAATTTAAAGCGTGAGAGGATTTTAAATTAAAATCTTTTTCCAACTAATAATTACAGTTGATTCTTATAGTTAAAGCATGACATTTAATGTTCATTCTCTAATTTCATTATTGATAAAAATCTTTAAAAATTATATAAATACATATAAAATGTTATAAAATCTTTCCCGTCAAAGTTTTCAATTGATAATTGCTTTCACACAACATGAAATTTCATGCTTTATCTGACTATTAACAATTTGATTATATTTTACCAATTAATTTTCAATATAAATGCATTGTTAATTTACATATAAATTTCCAATATAAATTTACATATATCGATTATAAACGATATATGTAAACATTTGTAGATACAAAAAATAAATATTTCGCAATGAAATGCAGTGCAGTGTAGAAGTGATTACATCGAGGTCCCGCATATTTTTGGATTACTACTCCAAATTGACCAATCAAAATAAAGTGCGCGATATTTCCTAGTGGGGTAGACCTCATCCTTACTAACTACTCTAAATGTGTAAAGTCAAAGGTACAAGATAAAATCATTGATATTGTAATTAACTTCTCTAGTTTGGCAAACAATCGTTCAACAGCTAATTCAATAGAAAACCGATTACAATAAATTAAATTGATTTGAAATAACAATTTTCCAAAAACACAAATTGCTATAAATATAACAAGTAGTATGAGATTTGGATGTCTATAAAATTTTAACTAGCAAAGGTGACGAAAAAATTGAACTTTTCCCCTTTCCCCGCACCCTGGGGTGCGTTCCACAAACAACTATTCCGATTCTACGATTCTACTATTACTAATCATTCATTTGTACTAACTACTGACAGCTAATAAAATTATGATGTTATTGGTCCAAACTAAAACCATATATCTTAAAGAAAATGTATTTATAGAATGTATCTAGAGGGAATACACCTCAATTACTCAATTTTTGTCTCAATTAGTGTATAATAATGATATGAGCTTTTATCCTATGTATCGTATTTGTTTATATAACAATTTTTTTGTAAAATTTACAATTAAAATATTTTCATACTTGTAATAATAGATAGATAGAAAAATATATATTGGTGTAAATCTTTTTTCTAATTAGAAAATTTCTAAATTACTTTTAAAATATAAAATAAGGCCTTGTAAAATTCATCTTTGCTACTCAAAACCGAATCACACAGTCTTTTGAGTTCAAAGACTATTCACACTTAGTAATACGATTTAAGATATCACCTATTAGCACAATTCCTGATATAAACAATACTCACTCCGCTCCGCTTAACTAAACAAAACTTTGTACAAAGATGTCAGTGAAATGAAAACAATTTCTTGGTATTATTTATGTAAAAAAATTTTACCTATTTTTTAATTCCGAAAAAAGGCTTGGCTTTAGTAACCTAGTGCTTAAAATAATCTGTTCTATCATACTTTTAAAGTTCTTCAAATATTGTTCTGAAATAGTCGTTCAATTGTGCAGTTTCATAAAAGATTGACAGATTTCAATCAATTAGTGAAATAATCTGCAAATTTTCCAAAGCAAGCATAACAATAATTTGAAAGCAAAAAGCGGAAATTCGCATTCTAAAAACTGTAACATTTACTATAAAAACAATAACAATAAACGCCTGTTTTCTACACGATTATTGAAATTGTAACAGCACTGATAAATATTTATAGTATGTTTGATAATTAATGTATTAAAAAAACGAACAATATTTCGACTCCGTTTCTGCAGTATCTCTGCAGTAATAAATTTCCAATCATTGCGTCATACGTCATTTCTTAATCATGCGAGTTCATTAGTTAAAGTGAAACGTCTGAATTGTAAAGGTATTTTTCCAATTATTCACAGACTGATTGTGTGTTCTGGAATTCTTCTGTTCGTCGACTGACTTCAAATTTTCTGAAAATCAATCGATCACAAAAATTAAAGTTTGGATAATATGGTGGCTGAGCTTAAGAAATCTTTGAATTGCAACATTTAGAGGTAATTTGTTATCTATCGCCCATAAGAAAATAATAAAAGGAAGAGTATTTATATTTTACTTTTATTATACATTTTGTGTTGTATTACATTAATAGTAAATCTATTATTTTAACGGAATAATTTCTTCTTCAATCGCATATGATCGATTATGTTTTTGTTGAGCCCAGGGTTAAATTTCGCCTGAAGCAGTGAAGAGGTAGAAAATCGCACCACAAATGTGAATTCCAGATGTTAAATAGAAAACTATTCTCCATTCTGATGGAAGACCCTAAAACCAAATAATGCCACTAACTTATAATAAAAAACCAATAGGAAAAAATATAAAAATTATCAAAATATATACTAAAGCTGTAGATGTTTATTGTACAAATGACAATTACAATTTTTATAATCCTACTTTTATTATTTAAGTAAACTTTCTGAATTTTTCTAGAGAATCTTACATTTTTAGTGATAATTCCTACAACAATCGGTGCCACAAATCCAGGAATATTTCCAACAGTATTTGTAATTCCAAATAAAATTCCAACATAACGTGGGGCAATGTCAGCAGGATTTACGACAAAACTAGCGCCATTTTAAAATCCTGTAAAACAAATGCCAAATGTTAAGAGTGTCACCGCCAAGATGTTTTGATTACAGCCAACATTTGCAAGTGCGATCATAAATACAGACATCAGAACAGCAGCTGAAAGGAATGTGATAATGTGACGTTAATGATTGTTACAGACAAAGTATTTTTACAAACAAATAATAGAACAATTTTCGAATTAGATTTGACACAGAAAAAAAATATAAATTGTGAACGAAAGAAAGGTGAAATTTATATAATATATTATAACTTTCATCGGAAAAGCATACAAAATTCAAAAATTAAATTTTAAAATTACTAAATTTCACATGCCGGAATGACACGAACGTTTAGCGTTTAGCTTTTAAATTTTAAATTTAAATTTTTATTATTATTATATGATTAAGTATATCTATATATTCTTATATATCTATTAGAAAAAGTTTATACAACAAATTAATTAATCAGATTTTAAATTAATTTTACGTAGGAACCACATGAGTTCATCTTTCTCCATTCATTGTGCTGTAAAATATCAAGGTTGATATTTCAAAAACCGTTTCAAATCATTAGTTTTTCGAAATGTTTTCTAAGACCTTCGAGCATTGGAAAGATATAACAATGAATAAAATGGAAGTCTGATGATGTATTGTCTCATTATCATAGTGGATCTTACAGCTGAATTGTAAATTCTGAATCTTTATTAGAAGCGATTATCTCATCGCATTTATCTAGAACTAATTATGTATCTATGCTTCCATTTACGATTATTTAAAATAACTTTTCGTCCATTTTAATACTTTTCAATAGCTTTGGCACTTCCGGTTCCGGTTTCGGTGACCTTGCGCATTTGGTTTACCATGAAATTGTGTGGGAATTTTTAAATTCAAAACATTTGGAGTATAATTGAAATTTCTAAATTTGATATTTTTACATGGCAATTTGCTATTATGCAACATTTAATCAAATTTAATCGTTTAATTGTGGGAAAGGCCTTAATTAGCACTCTTAAATCAATTAACTGCAAAAATACGAGGTGCTAAAAATACTAGGTGATTCTTGTTTATGCAAATCGAATTATCCATATGCTATATAGTACTAAAAGTTATTTAAATTAATAAAAAACGTTGCTATCATGAAAAAAAACTCTTAATTATATTCCATGCGAGGAGATTCTATTGTTTCGAGAGAGCGCAGCTATCGACGATCAATTTAAATCCGAGTATAAAAATAGAACTTTTGTAATGAAAAAATTTAGTTATTTTCTATTTGCTATGATCAATATTATACTATTTAAATCTCTATGATTTATGTCCCAACTATGGCCAGATTTGAATTTTGAATATTTTGTTAGTGTCTGTAGCTTTTGTAGCTCGTCCCATGCAATTTTAAACTGGTATGATCAATATTGACGGCCTTTTTCTAAAGTGTATGAGTATGTATAAAAATGTGTCCATTGATGAGACCTTCGAAACGCATATGGGTTAACTTTTTTACATATAATAAATTTGGTCCACAGAGTCATTCAAGTCAATATAATGTAGTGACTTCTCTTATGCATTAACACATCGATGAAATCCCCGCCCCTACTCAAGTGGGAAAAGCAGGTAGAAATGTTAGTTCGATAATAATTCTGACATACAGTCCAACAATGTATGAGAGAGTTATTGTGTAAAACTACTTATGTCAAATTAAATCACCAACTTGCAAACCTCTGTATATAAATATGTAATCTTTCTTTATTATCATTGCATTGGTTAAAAAATCCATAACGGTGATTAAGTGTAGGTGGGAGGCGAGATCGGGATTAAAGTCTTATTGCAATACACCTTCCATACTACTATTACAAAATTATGTCTAGACAGTGCTTAGTTTAATGACTTACCTAGAGTATTAAAGAGTTTGCGACATTTCCCTGTAGACAAATATTGTCTAGTTATCAAAAAATCAGCAATTACACTTGATACATTAATCATAAACCAACATAATATGTAAGGCAGTGCAGATAGTGCTCTATTCAGAAAAAAAAAAATTTTCATTGTCATGCCTTGAAAAAATAAAAAATAATTTTCAAATAATTAGATAACATATTGATCGTTTTGTAAACTTATTTAGTATTGTGAGATATACTAATTTTGATAATACAATTTATGTTATAAAAAAATTATTTATATTTTCCATCCAACCTTCCTTGCCACGAATTTCTTCAAATAACAATGATAATCATTTCTTGATTTTCGAAAGTTTTTTGGAATAAAACAGTTTCAATATTGCTAAAGCAGTACATTATAAAATTGCACAAAATTTCATAGTACGAGCCTAAAGGTTATTAATTTTTGACTTACTGATTTGACATCGAAGCCCAAAACTTCTTTCATGTATGTTGGGATGTTGGTATTAAAAGTGAGCACTGCCCAAGTAGTGGACGTATGAGTGACCACAATTCCCAGGAAAGGAAGAGAGGTGAAGATATCTTTCCATGGTATTGTAGTTTGCTACATTATACATAGAACAAAACAAATAAATTATTTATTACATTTATACATTTTGTAAAAAAATTAACTGCCCATATTTGCAACTTTTTATCCGATTCTAAATTTGTAATCGATTATAAATATTTTTATATCCGTTTGTTTATATAGAATATAGAATTATTTTGTTTTTATATAAATAATGTAGTACATTCTTTAATAAAATAAGAAAAAAATAGTTATTTATATTATACATATTATACAAAGAAATGAAGTATTTATTCTGTTACGCAATCCGCAATAACAATTAAAGAAATTTGTCCTTTTGATGGGATACATCAATTGTTACTATACAAATAAAACTGGCATAAATTTTACAAATTATGAGGAGTTCATTTTTGATATTTGTATTTTATTTTTTAAACAATTTTACTTTGAATTTACTGTTGAGTATTATTATTTATTTTTTACATTTTCTGGAAAATAATCGTAAATAGGGAAAACTAAATAGACAAACATGTGTTGAAATTCTTAAAGTCAATTTTTCTAAATCAATTAATTTTTATTTTTCAAAAAAATGGTTCAATTAGAATGGTTAAAATGATTCCACTACCCCCAGATTATATAAACTTCTTAGGTCCCTGCAATATAATTAAAAGTAAAAAAAATAACTTTTAATCTCTTTCTAATACCTCCTCTGTTGAAAGTTGACCCTGTAGAGAGCTCTCAATATATTTTCGCTCTTCTTCGGACACTCTGGGATGATCCGCAGGGGAATCATAAACAATTATCATCCACACAACACACCAGATAATGCCCAAACTTCCAAGAACATAAAAGATGGATGGCCAGCCACCCCCAAATCCATATTCACATAAGAGGCCGGAAAGGGGCAGAGTGAGGACGTTCCCAATTTGTGCTCCTAAAATTAAAAGAATTTAAAATTAGCAATGAATAAAAACAAATTAAGAATATGAATCTATACAGCTTAGAATTATCAATGTCGACACTTTCTGTAAACACAATAATTATTGGATGTTTTCTCCACAAATTTGTTACTATTTTATACCAAGAATACCTATTTGGACCACGGAGCAGTGGTGGCTTTGCATTTATTGATCAAGACGGTATCAGATTTTAAAATAATTTAAACCACTTTTATAACTAGTTTTTTGCAATTAAATTTTGTATTCTTATTTTAAAAATTATTAATTGAAGAATTGTTTTGAATATGTGAATATAAAATGTTTTCAATTGTGAATATGAAAATAATTTTAAATGTTTCAAATTTGTTCATGTTAATAATACAATTTAAATAATGTACATATAGATGCTAAGAAAAGATATTCACAGATTAAAATATCATTATAATAGATTACAAATCAAACACCTAAATAAATAAAAATCGATAAAACATAAAATATTTAAATATCGAAAAAGCATATATTTAAAATTAATTAATTAATTAAGAAGAATCTAATTGTCATGGTGAAGATTTTCTTTTTAATTGTAAATTATAAATTGCAAAGAAATAAAAATACTTGCACAAGCGAATCCAATAAGCCGACTTTTCTCATGAGGAGGACTTCATCGTGAAAAAATGACATGCATCGCTGGATACACATATACGCATCAAAACGGAGTTATGCGGTTGTGTACAAAATAGGTATTAAACTGTGGTTGTGCAGACTTGTGTTTATTGATTAATTGAGAATGTCATACGATTCGTCATTTATCATTATCGTATATTTTCCATAAACCAGGAGTGAATAATTAGTGACTTCACTTTAAAATTAGAAAAACCTATAGATGCACAACGCTTAAAATAAGTACTGCAGATCTTACGCTTAGTGCAGATCCTATCGATACGAATATATAAGTAGTATATAGACTCGATTTGGATTGGTTGATGAATTTCAAATGTACACTCTATTTCAAAAATGGAATTTCCAAATGTGTGGATATAAAAGGCACTGCAGCGCGCTGTCATATTATTGTTGTCAATATGTATCCTATAAGAGGTATAATTGAGTGCAAACGTGGTAAATATTTGATACAATGGAAAGGTTACTCAGAGTAAGTAGTATTTAATTATTTTTTATTATTAAGGTCAAGTTTTAAACATTGAATTTAAAATTTAAAGTCAATTTAGAATTAATGCTATAACTTTACTTTTAAAATGACTTTTTATTTCACATTTAAATTTAGACTTGTTATATATATATACTTGTTTTTCTTTCTTTTAATCAATAAGGTCAAAGTATTTTAAAAGTACTGACATAATGAACATAATTATACAGAATAATTAATTGTTCCATTCTAGCAGTTATCCAAATCAAAATTGAAAATATTTTTAATTTTGATAGTTCATGACATTTATAAAAAAATAATACCTGTTTATTTTTACATTTAGACAAAAACACGAGATCTTTAAAAATATTTTCAGTTCTGATTGTATAGCATTGATATAATTAATGTCTAACTTACCTAACTTATCATAAATGTTATCTATTTATTCTATTTTTAGCGAGGATAATACTTGGGAACCAAAAAAAAATATTTCAAAATCTAACGTGAAATATTTTCACGGAGATTGCAGTGAGTAATTTAGAATATTGAGTTTATGAATTTTGTATATCAAACTTCACGCCGCTTTGAAAAATGATTGATTTCTTGATTGAGTTAGATTATTTAATATTTTGAACAATTATTATTTTCAGAATTGTGTTTTCAAACAAAGGTATATAATGTATAATTATTTGTTGTTAATATTGTAATAGTTTTCAAATAATTAGTTTTTAGTTGTTGAGATTTTAGAAAA
>JAUZNC010057319.1:0-12983 GCA_034780395.1 Vannuccia rotundouncinata | reverse complement strand
CTATTTTTGATATATAAAATATATAAGTCAATTTAGTTTAATTTTTATTATTAACATTTTTTAATAGGTGCAATATTATCAAACAGGAAACCAAAAAATATACAGACACTAAATCTCTGTCATTCGTTTTTAGTGGATACGGGAGTCTTGATTATTTTCCGGTAAAACTCTCTCCTAAAATGTTTATTATGAAATGTTTAAATGAAATGTTAAAATGAAAAAAAATTATTTAACATACTTTCTAATAATTCTTTTTAATGTCAAAATATGTTTATACTAATTGTTAACATTTAGCAAGCAGTAAATTTAATTGTTAATTATTGACTTTGATTTAATTTTATAACTTTGATTTATACAGAAAATGTTGTCTTTGCAAATAAAAGTTAAGGACATTGAGTTATATTCAAGTCATGAACTTATTGCAAACTTTAAGAAAGTTTTCCACGTTAGCAATAAGTTTTCTTTGACAGAAGCTTTCGAATTGGAGAAATGGTGGCAAACAAGGTAAGCAGGCCCATTTCAAATTTTATATGTGATTGTTTTCGTTTTAAAAATTAAAAAAATATATTAATTTTAACGATTTAATTAACAATTTAATTTGATTTTTAGAAAGAAGTAAAACACTTTAAATGATGAAAATGGAAACAAACTAAACTATCCATATTCCAGATTATACTGAAATTATTTATTGGAAAATAAAAACTTATTTTTAATCCTTATTTTGCAGGATTACCTCGAAGATCAGTTTCAGTTGTAATAAATATTATTATGGATCCCGTTGTGAGAAAAAATGTATCAGGAAGCGGAGAAACTACAATTGTCATTCTATTACTGGGGAAAAAATGTGTCTGCTCAAATGTCAAAATGGAGGATCTTGTTTCTGGCTGGGCACTCGGTATTATTCTCAAATAGATGTTATCAAATAGTTGTGAATTAATGATTTGCACAATTAAAAATAGATTAACGAGATATTTAGTGAATTTCTAGTATTTCCTAACACATGAGAAACATTTAATCTTGAATCATGTAACAATTTTTGGTACATTTTGAAAATAATTTAATCTGTAAGAATTTGCTATCCAACCAGTTTTCGATTTTCTCAATTTCACTGGTAACAGACAGTTTTTAGAAATATAATTTAAAATCATATTTTTGAATATAATAAAACTATTTCATGAAATGCACATATTTAATAATTTTGGAACAAACCTGATTTGATTTATCTTTTATTTTAGAAAGTTCTAACATTTTAGAATCGCGGTTTTTAATATAATAAAGCTTGATAGTGGATTATTAAAATATTTTATCATTATATGGATTTGTAATGCAACCGCTTTTGAATGCATCAATTCATTGATAAAATATTATAGCTTATATAATTTATCATTTAAAATTTTAGAAATGTAATTTATAATTTATAATTTCATATTTATTATATTAAAATATGTTTTCTTAAAATGTATATTTTTATAATTTTTAAACAAAAATTTAATGAAAATTATTGGAAACAAATATATTTTACTTTTTATCTAATTTACCCAATTTATCTAATTTATCTCCTTCGCAGTATAAAATAAATAAATAAATGAAAAATCATAAAAAAATTATAAATAAATATTATATATTTTAGATTTGGTTGTTCCTGTGTTAATGACTGGAAAGGAGATCTGTGTACAGATACGCCGCTCGAGGAACCCATAGCAGGTCAGCGGAAACATGTCAGACAGTGAAGAAAGTATTGTTAGACTTGTTGGTGAACAGAAGGAAAACTCGGGGACATTGTAGTTCTTCTGTATAAATCAGGGGAGGGGGACTTTTGGGTTATCACAGTCTGTAAAATACGTGGGCACAGTTCAGATTTCATTATTCTGTATGGAAGAAAGTTTACATATTGTGACAGACAACCACAAGGCCAAAAATCCTTTTGTTTTATATATTCATTCAGCAAAAGAGGAAGTCCCCCAAATCGATTCATTTTCAAAACTTACTCCAAGTAGTGAAAAACAATCTGCCTAAATAAATATTTTCATAATAATATAGACACGCGGAAATTCCAGTTGTAGTATATAGACAAACTACGGACTTTGATTTTTATTTAGAAATTAGCAAGTTATCTTATTGAACCTTTGCAGCCGTTAGAAATTCCAGAACTGAGTGTGTTTTTGAAGGGAATTTGTTATCAGAAGTTCTGCAATCCTACTGGCCAAATAAAGCAAAACAATTAGTAAAAGATGTTTAAGTTGGATAGAATTCTGCAAATTAGTAATTTATATGACACTGAGTATGCATTTGTATTCATTTATACATTTTAAGATATCTTTTATCCAGGCAAAAAATTGCATACATTTTTATTATCACTAAATTTGAATATATATAAATATAAATATGATTTTCACTAAAAGGATAAAAATTGTCTTAAGAGATGTTGAAATATATCACAATAAAATTTAAAGTGTTGATAGCTCATATTTAAAGACTATAATTATAGAATATACAGGGAATACTGCTATAATACTTTAAAGTATTCTCTGAATATATATTTATTTAATGAATCCAAATTTAAATTGATTGATGATATAATTAATAGAGAGTCATTTTTTATTAATCTACATTTTGTTGTTATAACAATAACTGAATTTTAATTATGAGTAAACATTTCAGATATTGATGAAGAAACTCCAATAAAACCTGCAGTAATGAATTTTAATCCTAAAAACGAAATGTCAAAAACTGGGGTAAGCAAATGATATTCAATTCACCCCCGCCTCCCCTCGCCACTTCCGGTTGACCTTGACATTTAAGTGGGAATTTCAAATTATTAAAATCCGGGTTCTGAATTTAACATTTTGAGGAAATTCAAATTATGATCGAAATTTTACGTTTTTGTTGTACGCCATATTTCGGTATTATGCAAAATTAAATCGTAGTTAAGCATGGGAAAGATCTTATTATCTTATTTTAATTAATTAGCACTACAAACTCCGCGGTTCTATAAATATACATTACGACATCAAGCCGATTGTTATCAAAGGGATGCATGCTATTGGCGTACGGTTATTGCCTGTTTTTACCAAGATAGTGATGGATTTCAATAATTTTAATGGATAATAGCTGAATAAATTGAATATGACGAATTCGATATGTTTATTAGCAACTTTATTAGATATAGTTATCGATTCCAGTCGGATACTTTTTGATTTTTAACAACACTTTGTTTTTTTAACAAGACAGAAACGGATTGCACTAATTTTAATGGCTATGTTAACAATATAACATAAACAAATCAGTCTTTTCGATTAGAAACTTGATTAATTACAGTTATCGATAGCTGGCGGATACTTTTTGATTTTTACCAATTCTCAGATTTTTATTAAGATAATGATGGATTTCTATAATTTTAAAAATTATTAGTACTATTATAGCATATGATAAATTAATTTGACTATACTCAACTTAATGAAAAGTACGGATAATTTTTTATTATTTAGGAATAGACGACTTTTATATTAAATAGTAGTATTTTACAATATATAAATTATTCTGAATATAACTAGTAGGGCCTAAAATGTAAATGCACTTGGCGTGATGTTTTACCGCATGCCGTACATTAGTTGCAACCCATCACACTGCCTTCTCCACCCATTCCCCATTCACGTGATATTTTCCAAGAAGAACAAATTTTTGGGAATAATTTAAATTTGAAGTGTAGCTATATTTGTACGTTGTATGTGACCATACTTCCACGCATTAAAGTCATTCCTCGATAAAGTATTTTTTGTTTGCTAGGAGATTTTTTCTTCTTTACATTTACATTTATATTTACAATTTTTTTCAACATTTAGCATATTTAAACGTATTTTAGCAAATTTTTAAAAATTTATCAATGCTAAAAATAAATAAAAATCTATAAATATCTATAAATATCCATATTAATCGATATAATTCCCCTAAACATCTCTAATAATTCGTTTATTTACATCTAGCAGATTGTAACAAAATTTTGAAAAATTTATTTACATTTAATATTTTTATAATTTGACCATACTCCAAGCATTAAAAGGATCGCTCGATAGAGTATTTTTGGTTAGGAAAAGATGGTATGTTATTTACATTTAAAAGATTTTAACGAATCTTATAAACACTTACCACATTTTAACCTCTTCCTTACGGTCTTCAGGGACAGAAAAGTTACTTCTCCAAATGGTTATATAAATTCAAAATTGTTAGTTAGTGTCCTCATTGATTAATTATTTTCGCGTCATTTATAATTGCAGCTAATATGGTGTGACACATTCTATTAGCCTCCTACGCTGATTTATATATAATAATATATATTTATATTTATAAAATTTTAACAAATTTTATCATTCCTGAAAATCAATAAATATCTATAAATATTCTAAAACATTCATAAATATTCTTAAAACATACCTAAACTCTCTAAACATCTTTAATTAGTATTATATTAACATTTAGCACATTTTAACGTATTTATCGAATTCTCCATATGCAACATAGTACTAATAGGCAACTTAATTATTGAAATCCATCACTATCTTTGGTAAAAACAGGCAATAACGGTACGCCAATATCATCCAATATACCTATTGGTAACAATCGGCTTGATGTCACAATGTCTATTTTTAGAACCGTAGAGATTTGGTGCTAATTAAGATCTTAACGATTTAATTTTGCATAGTAACAAAATATGATGTAAGTACAACAAAAAATTATAATTTAAAATTATTCGAGAAATTTTGTTCATATTTAAAATATACATCCTAATTTGAATTTACAGGAATCGGATTTTAAAAATTTGAAATTCCGGTCTAAATATCAAGGTCAACCGGAAGGGTTGGGGAAAGTCGTGGGAGGGTGGGTGGGAGTTGGATATTATTATCCTATTCGACTTATACATACATAAGCATATCAAATTGCAACATAAATGTGTATCGAATCTTGATTTTTGTAGTCTGTGAAAACCAGAAATCTTCAAACATTTATGATAGTTGGACTAGCTTTTGGCGGAATAATTATAATCGGTGTTGTTGGGGTCCTTCTTATACTTCGATTCAGAAAAAATCGAGAAACTAGTCTTCGAGATTGGTAAGATTTCAACAATTATTTAGTAAATAAAAATTTGCTTTATTCATTTTGTTTGTAATTTGAATTAACATATATACATCAAGGGTTTAATAAAAATTAATTTATGATCACAAAATAAGTTTTTTCACCTTAATCTTTATCGGGATATTATGTGATTAGCTTTCCAAAAAACTTTAATTTTCCTTATCCAATTAAATATAAATGGCTGAGGTATACACCGTTCTTGTCAAGATATATTTTAAAATTTATTTCTGATAAACCACGTTTTAAAAAATATCAATATTTTTGATATAAAGAAAAGATTACCATTAATTTTCAGGAATTGTCAACAGAACGCTCTTTATTTTAGCTCGAGTTTGGCCCGACCGTCGTTGACACCCTTTCATAGTCAGATCGATGGCTGCAAAAACGAGGAACAGTTTATGACCAGTGAATATGATTTTATTAAAACATAAACACACATTTTCTGCAACTTTTAGTCTTGCATGAATTGAATATATTTACACGAATCGTGGTATATTGGTCCCTAATAACTATTTATTTACATTGAGTTTTGATAGATTGTATTGTTATTTAATTTATTATATTTTATAGTATTGACAGAGAAGATTTGAAATATTGTATAATTTTCATTATCTTTTACACTTCGAGAATTTCAAAAAATTGACTTTTTCATATGTACAAATTAATATGTAATTATTTCTCATTATTATATTTTATACAAAATGTTATTAAAATCTAAAATATTTTCTTTATTTTTTAATATTTAACAAAAATATATTAATTAAATAATTGTCTTTATGATATTATTATAAAATTGTAATTAGTTGCATATTTATTGAAATTGTATTTCAGACAAATGTAAAAATATAGAAAAGATAATCAATCAGTTGAACATTAATTCAAACATTAGTAAGCTTAAAATTAATATGATAAAACAACATGTTTTAAACTCAAATAAAATTCTTTGGTTTACATTTATAGGCTGTCCGGGAAAAAATGCGTGTTAAATTCAAAAAAATTATTATTTTTTTATTATATTTTTACATTACAATTATTAACAATGTTCATATAAAACAACTTAGTCAAAACTACCTCCGTTGTCAATAATTTTCTGCATATGCTGTGTCATTTCCTGCAATGCCCTCTTCATTGTTCGTGCTGTAAACGCTGGAAGTTGTTCTGTCAGGAATTGGTTAACATCTTTCAATGAATCAAAATCATCTCGTGACTAGGGGTGCTGTCTCATGAGTCTCATGTTTCTATTTTCAATATGCCTTGTTGTAAGCCCTGCAGTATGGGGTCTGGCGATGTTATGCTAAAAATGCATATTTTCTTTCAAACGAATCAGAAATTGGACGCACGTCTCTCTGCATTAATAATTTCATTCCGTGGTAACATTTCAAAGTAACTGATACCTCTTTGGGAAACAGCAATTATGGCCAAGAATTTCTTCTCCATATTTGATCATCGTCCAGTTTGTCATCTTTGTGGATCTCCCATAGCACCCAATAACATTACGTGGTTGTAGTTTGCGGCAGTAAAAAAACTTTTCATCTACAGTCACAAGGTCTGACTTAGCTAGTCTTGGTGCATAACAATACAGTAAATCTTGCCACCGGGCTACACGGGCTGAATTATTTTTCTCACACAAAGTGTAAGGAACCCATTTAGTGTGAAACCAAATGAGTTCTAACTCGTTTGACATAATTTCATGAACCGTAGTCTTGTATATGTCCAGTTCACCAGCCACTCGTCGTACTGTGATGGAAGAATCTTCTTCAACTAATGATCGTAATCTTCCACATATATTGAGTTCGGGCAGCAGACTTAGACCTTCCATTTCTTTTAAAAATTTTTTGGTAAACCAATCAACTCTGAAACGCCAAAAAATATATTTCAATTCATAATTCAAACAGGATCGAATATATCGTTTTAAAGAGATCGTTCCAATGTATCTTTTGTAGAAAACCCTCTCATCCAGTATTTTTTTATTGAGTCTCAAAAGTTGGGATGCTTAATCGTTTTTAAAATTATTGGAATTTTTTGTAAAAAAAAAAAATATTTTTTTGAAAGACTCTCATGAATTAAATAATTAACATAGCGATCTGAGATTCGAATATAATATATATACAGATGTTTTAACTATCATACTAAAATTTCAATATGATTGGTCAAAAGGAACAATTCTTGTAGAAATTTTAAAAGTGTTGTTTTTTAACCCTCTCTCCATGTAAATGTATAGGAATTCGGACTTAGTCATTTTTTTAATTATTTTTTTGCTCTTTGAACTCTTATTAAAAGAAATATGTTAGACGTATGGAAGTATGACCTATATCAAAAGATGCAGAATCAAAAGTTACATATTATATTAAAATTAGCGGACTATAGGATACTTTTTTCTATTTTTTTTATCAATATTTCTAATTTTTTTGAATAAAAATTTTATTTTGTACATTTTTTTCGGTTTTCTAATATGTTGATTGTGAGAGACATAAACGTCTGATAATTCTCTAACTAGTGTCAAAAGATGCATATTAGTCCGCTACATATTTCTAAAAAGAAATTAACTGTTGGGAACGTATAGAATTTTCTCCACAATAAAGTCGCTTTTTTCTCCTATACATTCAATGTAAAATATGGGCGCACGACGGTGAAAAAGAGAGACTTGAATTAAACGATGAGTTCCAGACGTATGGAACTCTAACCTATATCAAAAGATGCAGAATAAAATTCTACATATGATATTAGAATTAGCCGATTGTTGAATACTTTTTTAATGCTTTGTATCATCATTTCAAATGTAAGAAAAAACGAAAAACACTTAAAATCTATCTTTTTGAAAATAGTAATAACATTTCGGTTTCTTAACCGTTAAAAACTTAATTAGTATAGAACGACGCACAACAAAATTATACATCTTAATCCTAAAGCTAGAAAGAGTGGCATAGTATTAAAATCTTTTTTAAAATTCAAAACAAAGTGCCTATAAAATGCCGATTTTATAAAAAATGACGAAATTCTATCTTTTTAAAAATGGCAATAACATTAAGGTTTTTTAACCGCTAAGGACCTAATTAGTATATAACGATGCACAACAAAATTCTACATCTTAATCATAAAGCCAGAAAGACAGGCATAGTACTACAATATTTTTTTAAATGCAAAACAAAGTGGCTATAAAATGCCGATATTTTGAAGAATGTTAAAAATTCTATCTTTTTGAAAATGATAATAACATTTAGGTTTCTTAACCGCTAAAGACTTTATTAGTACATAACGACGCAAAACAAAATTCTACATCCTAATCATAAAACTAGAAAGACCAGCATATTATTACAATTTATTTTAAATGCAAAACAAAGTGCCTCTAAAATACCTTTATTTCCAGTATACCGGTATAAAAATTTGGACATATTTTGAGCTATCATTAAATTTACAGTAAATTGATGTATCATGCTAGGTGTGTTTAGCAAATTATTTGTAAGTTTAAGCTTCATACATTCAATAATGAATGTTCCAGGTTAGATAATGCAAGCCCTGTATTTAGCAATTTAACTCGGTTAGTGAAAATCCCAAAATTTGATGCTAACTTTAAATTTAATTTAAAAATATCTACACTGCCAAATCTTGTTTAATTAATTGATTTATCATTATAGGAATATCTAGCAATACAATTGTAAGTTTAAGCCTTTTAGATTAATTAATGAATGTTCCAGGTCAGATAATGAAGCCCATTTTTTAGCAATATTCTCATATAGCATTCTAAAAATAATGCCCAATTTTGAGCTAACATTTTATTTAATTTTAAAAATTCTGCACTGCCAAATTTGAAATAGTAAATTGATATAACATCCTAGGGATGTGTAGTAAAACATTTGTAAGTCTTAGCTGCGTAGATTATTTAATGAATATTCTAGGTCAGATATGGCAAGTACAGTTTTTAGCAATTTTGACCATTTAGTGAAATATCCAAAAAATTTAGTTATCTATAAATTTAATTTTAAAAGTTTGACAGTACATAGCCTTAAATAGTAAATTGAATAAGTATTCTAAAGATGTTTAACAAGTCATTTGTAAGTTTAAGCTTCATAGATTATTTAATGAATATTCCAGGTCAAATTTTAAAAAGTTAAAAATTTTCCTTTCTAAATTTAAAAAGACTTTTTTTAGTGGTCGACAAGTGATCCTACAATATTGACCTTCTAATAGGATGAATGAATTTTATATTTTCAATGTAAAATTCCTATAGTAAATTTTTGTAATTTTTTAAAACATTTAATCGTTAATAGAAAGCGAACGAAATAATGGATTTGAGATCAACGACCATTTATGGATGCAAATTTACGAGTTCTATCGATTTAGTATGGGTTTGTTTTGCCCCAAATGTACCATGTGGCCATGAGTGTCTAAAAACCGTCCAAAAAGTGGCCAAAAAAGTACGACCCCCCTTTTAATTTAACGTTTTGCAAAAACTAAAGATTGTATCAAAAAAGCCGTTACTCTAAAAGATGCGCAATGAAGAATTACACATCATATTAGAATTTTTAAAAAATCGATAAATTTTTTATACCAAAATTTGGCATTTTTTAATTTTGAGTTTTGTGACTTTTGTTTTGCATATATCTTGTTTATTAAAGCATTGAATAACGATTTGAAACGTTTTTTGTGATCCTTTTCTGATAGGCTATCCCCTCATAAAAGAAAATATCTGAGATCCGTTCGATATAGCCATAGTTATTCAAGATTGAAAATTTTAATATCGAATTTACAGTTTTACTATGTTTACATAAGGAATTTTTTCAAAAAACTAATTTTTGAAAATTAGATTTTGGATTAAAAGAGAACGGGATGACGGATTTTTAAACCACTAACACCATTAGATGCATATTAATTAAATGCATCTTTTACTAATTGGGATACGTTGCCCCAAATGTACCAGTACCTATTTGCCAAAAACTGGCGGAAATTTCAAAAAAAGTAACAAAAACATTTTATTTTTTATTTTTTGAACAAACTAAATAAGATAATTTAATAATTTTAACAGATTCAGATGTAGAATCAGGTCACATTTTATATAAGAAATAAAAAAGTTTTTGCTTAGGTTTCAAAGCAAAAAGTTCTTAGAATTGTCTTTTATATACATAGAAAAAAATGATTTTTTTAAAATTTTTAAATCTTCAGATAAAAATTGGTACGGTATCAATGAATGATCCGATGATATCATACTTTTAATACGATGTGTAGAATACCTTCGCAAGTACACATGCAAAAAATCAGAACGATTGGACACTTACTTTTCTCAAAAACAAAAATTTAAGAATTTTACTATATAAAATGGAAATAAAAATTTTTTTTTCTTCTTTATTTTGCTACTAACTTTTTCATTATAGACACCACGAGTGCGCTACAATTTCGATATTCTTAACCACGATAAGTTTTTCTATTTATAAATAAAAAAATATCCGAGATCGGTTACTTATTTCCACAGAAAATCGATTTTTTTCTTTTTTCTAATGTAAAAGATAGGAAAATGACAGGAATTATTTTTCATTTCAATTTTTTTTTAATCTTTGATTGACAGCGACCTAGACGTCATATCGACAAACCAAGACTACGTACGGATTTCCCATGACTAGGGCTACTCTCCTGTACCCCTTAAACTGTCCTAAAGTGTATCATAAAAGCGTAAACAGTTTAAAAACTGGTCAAAAATTTGGCAAAAACCGTTAAAAATCGAATTTTTGTTAAAATAAAGTAGAAAAATTTAAAAACAAATATAAAATTAAATGCAGAATTTAATTCTATACACGATGGCGATGTTCGTTTTTTGATAAAATGTATTTCAAAAATCAAAAAAAAAATTGTCAAAAATAAAAATACAAAAGTGGACATAACTTTTTCTAAAAGAGTTTTTGAGCCGATTCCTTTGGCAGATCTCTTAGTTACCGGCTTAGACACCTGAATCTGTAGTTAACTCAAAATCTCGACTCTACGCGGTTAGTCAGAAATTTTTCAAAAACCCATTCCTTAACCCTAAGAAATTTTTATCTAACTTTGCTCCCTGTAGAATTTTTCTTAGCTTTTTGTGGCTATACACTGGAAATCGTCCCGTTTCCCCCCATTTTACATCTAGAAAAGTTGTTTATAAATATCTGAATAACTTAGGACACTTTTTAAAAAAAGTGTATCTGAGTATATTCTGAAAAATTTTTTTTAACACCTTTACCCGTCCAGTTTCAGTTTTTTCAATTATACAAATTTAAACAACATCTTTTTCCAGAGGGGATTTTAATTTTCTTCTCTAGTTTGCCTAAGGAGAGTCTGTCCGAGTTTTGGAAATTATAGCATTCGAATTGGCTAACCCTCAAAAAAATTTCGTGACGTCATAGCTCGGCCCATAGCGGTCCTATGACCTTGAAATTTTTACACAACCTAGATAATGTGGTACTACAAGTTATGTTTAAATTTCAAGGTAATCGATCATAAGGAACAAAAGTTATTCAACAAAAAAAACGATCAAGCATCCCACGATCCTAATTTGCATATATCATAAAAGCTTTATATAATTGATATAAAATAATGTATCGGTTGGTATCAACATTGCCTTTTATACAGCTATAATATTAATACAATAATACAAGCACCCATTGATTAATAATAATCATCTTCAATTTAATGATCGTCATTATATATTTATTATTTAATAAAATAACATTTTCAAATGGAGAGTATTTCATAAAATAACATTTTCAAACTGATAGTGTTACATTAGTTTTTTGAAATATTATTATGGGTATTTTGATTTATAATACTAACTATAGCTATAAAAATGCATATTTTTATTTTTAACGACATCTTTGGGGGGTATTTGTTAGGGGTATTTTCCGTGACACGAAATATAAGTTATCTTGTGAGGGTATTTTATGTGGGAATATTTTTAGGGTATTTTCTAATGGTATTTCCTAGGGGTATTTGCCGTAAAAATACCCCATTTGACAGAGTAGGCGTTTTCTCTATAGCATGTATAATTTACCTTAATATAACAAATAGGTACCTGTAATTTTGACATAATTTTGACAAATTCAGATGGTGATTAATTATCATTATATGTGCTATATATTCTAAAAGTGCTTTCAAAAGAGGTCACTGAATCAAAAGCCATTGAAACAAACACGAATAAGTTCATTTCTTTCTATTATATAAATAATAATGACTTATAACCATATCATACACATTTTTTTGAAAATGGATTAATAATGTGTATTAAATTGAAATATTTCAAATAAAATATTATCGCAGAATAAAAATACAGAATAATAGATTACGAAAATATGAAGTTGGAGAAAAGAAAAATGTATATTTTGTTATAATATAACATATAGCATATAATATATGCTATATTTACGACTATATATATATATATAGAAAAGTTGTGTGTATACTTATATTATTTACTAAATTAGATTTTGGGTTTTTTGTAATTTAATAATGTTGTTGTATAGTATTCTACCTAACCAACGTCTGTACTATAATATAAACTATTATATGACTATATATATATATATAAATAAAGGGTTATGTTTTTCATTTTTTTAGCTCGGTCATATATAATTAACGAGCATATTTATCTGCATGGTCCCTTATTATATTCTGTATATAATTTTATGTAAACTTGCTTATCATTATTATAGGTATTATTTAAAACATCTGCAATAGGAGCTGGTATATTTTATTTTTAGATTAAAAAAGGAGCTGGTATATTTTATTATATCAAAAAGATACAACTTTTAATTATAACGTATGCTAGTGCAAATTTGCTTGATTTAGTACGAATTGCAAATGAGATCATTGAAAACAATCTATTTAACAATTGA
>JAUZNC010057318.1:0-12985 GCA_034780395.1 Vannuccia rotundouncinata | reverse complement strand
CTTCAAAAAATCCCCTGTTGTCACTTCAATGTCCCTCTCACTAACGTTTTTACATGACAACTTTACTGCCTCACACACAACTCCCCAGAGAGCAGTATCCTTAAAGGATTTTTTCAGTTTGCACCCAGAAAAACTGTACGCCATGCACACAAAAGGTTACAGAAGACACTTCAAGATACGCCGGGTGGTATCCTGGCAATTGTTTCACCTGAATAAATAAAAAGTTGTACAAAAACCAGTTACAAAACAATGTACTAACATATAATCAATAATGTCTAAAGTAACCAAGGCATAGCACAATTCAATTAAAAAAAAAATACTTTATTTCAGGAAGAACCACAAAGTGTGTTCTCAAAGGCATGTAATGAGATACAGAAAAAACATAGATTATATAGCAAAAATCGGCCGAAACCGTAACAGGAAGTAAACACATGTAATAAAACAAGAAGGATCCTAGTTCAGGTATAGCATATAAAGTTTGCAGGTAGGAAGAGATTTTAGCAATATAAAAAGGGGATATCAAAAGGATCCCAAACCAGAACCAATACATGTAGCGCGCGAGGGAGAATCCGCAGGATTTATCTCGGAAGGTATATAAGAAAAGGACAAGTGTTTAAGATGGGCAAGCATGCCACAAAAGCGAACAGCGAGGCAATCAGTGGGCGAGGTATGACAGATACGACCTATAACCCCCAGGTTGTCTGAAAAAATGTGATCACCCACTTTAGCTTCACAGACAGCCCACAAAGCCGCCCAGAGCTCCGCTTGCTGCTGTGATGTTTGAACCACAGCTGCATGCAAAACTCCAGATGGATCAATGACAGCTATCTGGAGAGGCGTGGCGTCCACATACCAGGAACAACCCGAGCGAGGTTGAGGTGCCATCGAAAACCAAGCTGAGTGCAGCACAGGATATATAAGAAAATTCCACAAGAAAAGAGAAAAGGAATCAGGGCAAGAAATACCATAACCAAGCATAAAAACAGAGGCCAAGTATGTTAAATGACCCTGACATTTCTGATACAACCAAGTAGAAGGCCGGACAAACCGGACCTTCTCAAGAATGACAAGAGTTAAGTCCCAAGTAAGGGAAGGTAAGGTATATAAAAGGCACCGAAAATCAAGGCGAAAACCACAAAAGGAGATAGTTTGCATGGGAACCAGCCACGATTTTTCCTGATTTAACTCAAAACCCGCATCAATAAGAATAAAAAGTAAAGGTTGTACAAGTTGCTGAAGAACAACTAAAGGTGCAATTATAATAGTATCGTCTATATGAACCCAACTAAAAATAGATTTAGGAATGACTAAATTGAGAACCTTACGAAAAACCAATTGCAAAAGAGTAGGAGAAGGAGATAAGCCCATTGGCAAACGAGTAAATTGGTAGTACTGTGAGTTATTTTTAAAACGGGTTATATGCCGTGAGTTAGGATTAAGTGGGATACTATAAAAGGCATTCTTAAGATCGAGCCGAATGGCAAACATGTTATGAGAAAAAGATTGTTTACGAAGAATTGTAGGAAACACTGGTAAAAATAATGAACATTTTGGTAAATTCTTAGTCAATTGTTTAAAATCAATTACTAAACGTGGCTTACCCATACTTTTCGGCACACACAAAGAATAGGATAAAAATGGTCCACGGTGATGGGCTTTCTCAATAATTCCCGCAGCGAGCAGTCCTTGAACACAAAATGTTGAATTGACATCTGAAGGCCGAACTTGTGAATGGGAATGTCGAGTCAAGGCAAATATAGAGACACCCTCCCGAAAAATCCATTGAGTAGAAACCGGAAGTTGTTGTAGTAGAGAGAAGGAAGGGTGAAGCCGTGTAGTATCCAAATTAGGTGGAGCAGAAAGCTGATGCATTTTAGGCTTAAAACACATATCAGAGGCCCAGGCCTCGAAGTCTTCATCGGGCTCGTCCAATGGATCGTTGATAGGAAGCGGTTGGTTGATTCGAGGAAGGGGATTATCCAATTGGATTGGTGGTCCGGACTGAAAAGCCGGAGGATCCCATGATATTTCATCATCAGTCGAAGCCGGAGAAGGAGGTACAAATACCGGTTGCCGGACACCAAGCCAAGTAGCCAAGGATTGCCACGGTTGTGGTTCATCCCTAGATATATCCAAAGAGCGTTGCGCCGAAATGGATGAGGCAGGTGAAGCTGGCGGTGATCCAAAAATCAATTGTGGTAAAAAGACATCTTGGAAAAATTGCCGCGATCCCGTAGGGAGTGGTGGCAGAGGTTCTCGAATAGGAGATAGAGTCTCGGCCGAAGAAGCCAAGGTAATTCCCGGAGAGGAAGAGGGACATCTAGGAGGTGTGAAGAGCTGGTTAAAATCGAGCTTCGTCAGATCTAAGCCCACAAGGTTGGCCCCTCGGAGAATCACATCAGCGGAGGGAACTGGAAGCAACGGGAGTTGCCGGCAGCTAAGAGTAGAGGCTGTAGAGTGAGGGCTGGAGGCCGCAAAGGACGCATCCAGGTCCGGGTTATACCGGAAGAAGTGATCTCGGTGGGCCCTCGATGTAAATGACATCCCCGAACCGAGATCGTAGAACAGAGCCCTCAAAGGACTAGGAGTCCGTGAGCTTCGAGGCAGCAACCGTGGCCGATTGCTTTCCTTTGCCCTTCTTGTTGAAGCCCTGGTTGTGGGAGGACCGCCCCCCGTAAGATCCTCCTTCAGGGAGGTGCACATACTGGACGGGGAGGACTCCGAAGTGTGACTGCAAGGACGATCCTTCCATAGCAGCGGCATCTCGCCAACCACGCTGTGCGGCAATGGCCATTGTCCTGATTCGATCTTGAATCTGTGCGAGGGCGGCATCGACATCGACCGGATCCTCGTTGATGGCTTGAAAAATTTTCTGGAGAGATCGAACTTCGGCGTAAGTGGCCTTGCCGAGTAATTTGTTTTCAGATTGGGTAAGGAGATGGGCGAATGCATCTCTGATAAGGACCAAGTTGACGGCGGAAGTTGGGCTTGTATAGGTGGTTGCTGTGGAGCCAAGAAAGCACCGGGTCCACCTGGCTGATTTCGTTGTCCCAGAGCCGCATTCTCGAGTGGGGCCGCCAACCGTTCCAGAGTATGCTCCAATCGCTTGAGACGGTCCTCATTGTCTGGCCTTGGATCCATTGCAGAAGGTCCCGGCAGAAATCGACGATTTCTTTCAGGAGAACAGGGGATAGGGCTGCCAGTTAAAGTTCGTTGTGTTGAACGACGAGTATCCTTGTTACAACTCCGGGATGACCGACTGCACGATCGCATGGAGACCAAGAGCGTAAAGAAAAATATAGGTGTAAAAACCTGTCTAATCTACCTTTTAACTCAGGGTTCATACACCCTGAATTTTTCGTTTTACAAAATTACAAAATTTCTAAAAAAATTACCATACTAACTCTAACTTCTAAGGCAAAAATGACAATCACTATATTATTTACAGCTAATACAGCCAGGTGGTTATAAATTTTGTCAATAATATAAATACACTACACCCAAAATTCAGAATATTAAACAGGGTTCACAAACTTTTTAAAATTAAAATTCCAGGGAATTTTATCAAATTTCCAGGACAGTTCAGGAATTTATAAAAAAAGTTTAATGTTTTTTAGTGAGTTAAAAACAAATTCACTGGTTAAGAGTGAAATAACTTTTGGAATAACTTTTCCAGCCTATTTCAGTAACAACAAGTATAAGAAGTCTGGTTTTCTAATTAATCAAAATATATATTTACCCAACTTTGGTGGAGTCTGGGTATCAAAGTAGATGTTATTAATTAGTTGATGGGAATTGTTTATTGTTCAAATTAAATCATTTATCTACTTAATATTTGGTTCAGATCTGTTATAAATGTGAGTTTTCAGTTTAGCAATCGGCCGGATTAAGTACAGTATAATTGTTCCCTTAATTATTAGGTGCAGACTTTCTAGAATGATCCAAAATAATTAAGAGTACAAAATGTTAACGTATAACATATACCTATATAAATATAACTTTTACATAGAAATAATAATAGTTTTAATACATAAACGTTCATACCCTTATACGTTTAACAGTTTGTGGATATGTAAACAAATTCCTGTATATCACACTTTGCTTTATTTTGCAGTTTATCATTCTTATAGGTAGGTATTACTATATTGAAAATTTGTAAAATTCTATTTGAGCACACTTATCTTTGTTTTTCTCACTGCTCTGGAGTAACAGTATAGATAATTTGTTTAGGTAATTAATTCTTCCTTTAAACAATTGGTATTTTTTCATATGTATTTTTATGTATTATATATTTATACACATTCAATAAAACTTTGTTTTTTTAATATAATTTAGTGCCTTTTCACACGTACTCCACTCTCAACCACAACCCCCACCGCAAATTTAATTCGTAGGTACTGTATATATTTCCAGTTTCTATTTTAAATACAAAAATAATACATTAGAAAAATTTAGTAATCGATTCCCACTATTTCAAAATAATATATTAGGAAAATATATATACTACTATTTTAATTTCACAAGTAGAATATTAAAGCTATACATATTAATTAAAGTAATCATAAAGTAATTGACATACATCAAATAGTTATTCTAATCATTATATAAGTAGAATTAAATTAAGTTGAATTTATATCCTTTTAAAACTAATACCTTTAATTTATTGCGATTGAATAAAAATGAGATGTTTATGCAGGTTGAGCAAGAAGTAATTATTGATTTTCGACATTAGCCTGTGATCGACATATTTACCCTAAATTTCCCTATAGGTATATATTTTTTATCGGAAAATTCCCAAAATTTTTTTTGGTTAATATCATATTTCAACAAATTATTATAAGTGATTCTATAATACATAGTTCGATATAAGGTCGATTTAACGTGAATCTAGGTGACTTCGATTTAAGCGAAGCAGAATCAGTGTCGATTAAAGGCAAATCTGTCGAAGCAGATTAATCTGCTTTAAATCGACTATTATTCCCGCATAAATTTTATAGATTTTGACCAATAAAATGAATATATATGTGCATAATATATACTATATACATAATTTTAACGGATATTTTTCACTTTTAATAAATCTGCCTTTATCTCCCTTATCTGCCTTAAATCGAGCTCGATTCGAGCTAGCCTTTACCACTGGAAATTACCGCTTACTTAATGAATTACATTCAAAATGTTTAATTATTCTAAAATTATTTAAGAGTAGAAAAATATATTATATTATAATCGGCGACATCCGGGCGACGTCGCTATAACATTATTTTTCCTGGCGACAGAGGCAACCAATGGCAACCAAATGGCGACGTCGCCCGACTGTCGATGGTTGATTGGGTAACTTTAAACTCACTATCACAAAAGTATTTCCGAGCTGTCTTATATAGATCCAATTGAGACGTAGTAAAAGTTTATACTTCCCTGCACCCCATATTCAACCCATAGACGTCGATAAAATGGATAGATTTTCCCGCAGACTGGTCACAGCGGTGAGAACCCACTTTGATGTGCGAGATTATAATATAAGATGAAACGACGCTTGGCTTTCTTACTTCATCATACCAACCTCAACATTGACCTAAAGTGCGAGGATAATAGCACCAAGGGTTGATGTTCCTTTCACTCCAGTCATCCAAAATGAAATCCATCACAAATCATTCTTTAATGGACATTTGCCAACAATAAGAAACTCAACGAGACGAAAACTCAGATTTTGAAAATAACTTTTAGAAAGGAAAAATATAGGAACATAGTCTATATATTCATATTGAATGTTTTTATTCCCTAGAACTACTCCAAAAAGATTAAAATAAATGTAATTCAATAATTTAAAAACATTTTGTTTATATTTTGTAAATAACAAATTTAATATAAAGTTTAAGATTGCATGAGTATATATTACGTGAAAATAATGGATGTTTTTATTTGTAAGAAAAATGTCATTTTAGTTTTATTAAAATTTTAATGTGAATTTAATTAAAATAAATCATTTTCCAATGCTGTATTTTAAAAGAGATTATTTTAAATATATAATTAAGAAAACTATTTGAAGTATTAAAATTTCTATTTGTGGTTTAGTCCCTTCATATTCAAGTTTGAAGTATTTTTTATCTTATTGAATGCTTTAAAATAAAAACAATTTAAAATATAACATTTAAAAAAAATTCTTTACGGGTATGTTAAATGACACCTAGCTAAATTTTTTTTATCAAATTTAAATATGATTGGTTAAAGCGCTGCCTGTCTGAAACACACTTATACTCCATACATTAGGAGTAGGAGTTTATTTATGAAAAAATCACCAAAATGTAACTGCAGGAGTTTAAAGTTTCTGTAAATGTAGGACATGCATATATATTGTGTGATGGTTTATGGTCGCCAAACCCATAGCAACACCAGCAGCTCCTTAATGATCTAGGTGTGTTTTTAATTAGCAGGTATCAGTTCATGGAGGCCAGCCTGCATTCCATAATTGTACTACTTCAGATATTTATCAATATTACTTCAATTTGACTAGTGTTAAGCATATAATATAAATCAGATATATCCTTGTCAGGTTAAAGAGAATGCAGCCTGGCAGCAAGGTGTATGTCTACAGTTGTTAGGAAAACTGAGTTCAGCTTTAGCATTGCCTTCACCTAATAATTATGAAAAGTAATTTTATTGTCCTTTATTTTACTGAAATAAATAGTTATATGATATCTATGTTAGTATAAGGCAAAGTTGAATTAATTATGTGGTTTGTGTTTTTGGGCATGTCACTTTTTTTGGAATTCCTTAAAATTAAATTTTTTTTTGTAGTGAAATTGAAATAAAACAAGTACTGTATATAATTTATTGGTTGGTTAAAAGTTTGAATGCTGAAAATATTATTTATTGTGCAGTATTAACCTTTTTAGGCTTTGCAGTTGGCATAGATGATTGTGTCCTCTATTTGCCCAGCTTTCATCATCCTGGGATGGCCATGTAAAAAGTGTCTTAAAAGGAAATCCTTAAAAAATTTCTCTCTAATCAAATCTCTTTATATGTCTAGCACCTTAAATTAATTAACAAAATTTGAACAAAATAGAGTTTAATTTTTTGAACTTAATTTCCAAATTATGCAGGCATGTGAGACACAGGCCACATTATTAATTCAACTTGAATAAATATTAATAAAACAAGTTGTGTTTTACAAAGTAGACATGTATACTTGACAGACTTGACAGGACCACTATATATATATATATATATATCAGCTGACAAACTAATTTTGTCTGTTGTATTTCAGTACTCAACTAATTAGGCTATAGGCTCATACAATTACATAATATATCTGGTAGGGGTGGTATAAATTATGCAAATGAATGAAAAGTTTATGGAACATAAATATAATTTATAATAATAAATACACAATATGTTTTTGAAATGTATTTTATTAGTATATTATTTCTATAGTTATATAATTTTATAATCAGTATAATCATGAGTATGGAATTATATGATGTTATGACAATCAATATTTTTTATTCAATATCAATTATACTTACCTGAAGACATTATGCAATAGTATAGATCTATAATTATACATTGAAGCATGATAATACATATATACAACATGGTTGTCACCAATTCAGGATTTTGAGAATTGGTTTGGGAATTTCATTTAATTAATTCCCAACAGGAACAATATGGAATTATTGTTATTTGGGAGGAATTTCTGGAATAGTATGAAAATTTGAATTTATTATTTAACAAAATATTTAATGAGATGAGATTGAAACGTATGCTAAATGTATTTGTTGCTTGTGGATAAGTTGCTGCAGAGAAAGCTGATGTTATTCTATGAAGTTCTTGACCTTTCTGGATGATGTTGAGATAAAGTCACAGATGAAATCTAAGGCAGATTTGTGTGATTCACAGAAACAACTGAATGCCTTCTGTTATAAGATGCTGGCAAACAAGACTTCATACACAAACCTTTGTTGACATTCACAAAGTACTTCTTTTGAGTCATGTAGTCAGGTCAGTTTTGAACACAGTTTCAGCCTGGATAAGAATATCTCAACATATAATCTTTTTTCTGACAATATTTGCAGTAGGTGACTTATCAAGGATCACATTGTTTCATTGGGAGTTGTGAAGAACATTGGGCAACATTGCCTCATCCAGCAGGATATACAAGAAAGATAAATAGAGGTATATTGATTTCCTGTGCTATTTGAGGTTTTCACTAATCCCTATAATTCATGTATAAATAACACATTGACTTTACCTGCCCAATATTTATTATTATTATATTATTTTACTACAATATCTGTATAAATACAATCAAAGTGGGAAAAGAGGGATAGAAGATACAGAGTGGGAAGTGAACAAACTTGGCAAGTACCATAAGCATAAAAATACAACAGAATAAAGGTAATGAAATAATGAGAGCTGCATGTGAGGAAGACTAAGTGTTAAACAATTCATGTTTTAATTTTTGTTTTAACATGGAAAAATTTGGTTTGCTATGACATGCAGGAGACAGAGCATTCCAATAACAGGGAGCAGAAAAGTAAAAACCAGCTTTTGCAGAGTGGCTATGGTAGCGAGTTTGGTGGAGACAAGTGGCTGCCTGGGAGTGGAGACCAATGGAAGAGTAGGCTGAGTGACATGTGGAAATCAGTTCCTTCAAGTAGGATGGCACAGAACTATGCAAGCATTTGTGCATGAGGCAGCATAACTTGAAGGTGATGCACTTTTTGATGGGTACCCAGTGCAGTTTATGAAATCAAGAGAAGGTCAGTGCCATGCAAGGCAGTTGTTTGATAATGCCAGCACAGCAGTTCTGTATTCTTTAGAGTTTTTGAATAGTTAAGACAGTAGTTACAGTAGTCAAGATGAGTTAGGATGAAGGAGATGACAATACAGTTAGCAGTTTGCTCATTGATGTATTTGCATATTCTGTAAACAGACCATATGAACAGGAAAGATATGCGGCAGATTTTGTTAATATAATTATTGAAAGACAGATGACTGTTGATGTCTATACCAAGATATTTTACAGATGATGAATAAGGTTGGGAAGCGTCGCCGATAGATATTTGATGGAAAGAGAAAATGTCTAGATTTTTATTTGGGAGAGTGATCAAGACTTTTAGTGTAGTATAAGATGATTGCTGTTGAGCCATTGATGAATATCATAGAGACAGTTTTGGATGAGGGTTACATAGTTATCAGCATCACCGAGACGAAGTGAGATGTAAACACTGGTGTCATCAGCATAGATCAAGTGAAACAAACCGTGGAAAGAAATCACAATCAGTATAGAGAGTGTAGAGATGGAGACCAAGGATGGAACCTTGAGGAACGCCACAAAATAGGCCTGAGTAGTTTAAAGGAGTAGAGCAAACAGATACTGCTTGTTGATAAGAATGCAGATACGAGTTGAACCATTTGAGAATGGTATCTTTCAGTCCGAAACAAAGATCAAGTTGACTCAGAAGGATTGAATGCCGAGCTGAGGTCAAGAAACAATATGCAGCAGATGTTGTTAGCCACCATGACATTGCTGATTAGTTTGTTTAGAGTCGTCTCAGTTCAGTAGCCAGTTTGATAAACAGACTGAGCTGTGTTTAGGAGATTATTAGACACAAGGTAAGAGTTGAGGTGGGCAACAGAAACGATGGACCTCAAAGAGGTCAGTAGTTGCTGAGTGATTCTTTGTTGATCATCTTCTATTCTCCTATCCTGAGTAGACGGTTAGTTTAACATTGTGCAAGGTCTAACGAGTAGAGTAAAAGTGTGTATCAGCAAATTATTAGGAATTAAGAAACTAACAAGGATTCCCCTAGTAATGGTGAGCGAACGGGGATAAGCCCAGCACCGAATCATGCAGTCATTGCTGCTAAGAACTGTGGTGTTTAGGGCGTCTTTTGTGCCTTGAGACTTGCCCTAAGTCCACTTGATTGTGGCTTTCGGTCCAGAGAGGGTGTTAAGCCCGTCTGGGTAGGTTGCTTGGTGCCCGAGGTGCCCTTGGAGCCGGGTTGTTTGAGATTGCAGCCCAAAGCAGGTGGTAAACTCCATCTAAGTCTAAATACAAGCACGAGTCTGATAGCAAACAAGTACCGTGAAAGAAAGTTGAAAAGAACTTTGAAGAGAGAGTTCAATAGTGCGTGAAACCGCTTAGAGATAAACGGGCGGAGCCGAAGATGACGGTAGGGATTCAGCCAGTTTGGATGTTGGTGTTTGCATGTGCGAATTCCTCTAAGAATCGACTTGTAGATGTTCGGTGTTTCAGCTGGTGCACTTTCCTATTGTCTACACCACAACTGGCAGTGCAGTTTGTCCGTTGTTGGGAGGGGGTAGCGTTGAACCCAGTTTGATGTGTTAACCTCTCAACATGGAGCTGACTGTGCGCTGGAGATATCGATGCAGGCCCCAGGGCTCATACGGCTTGTTGCGTTGAGTATAAATGGGGTTGACTACTTGTAGTTCTCTTGGTTTATGTTTGAATGTCAATGGGTCCTCTGCGATCTTGTGTTAATAGTCTGTGGTGTAATTGTAGGTATTCCACCTGACCCGTCTTGAAACACGGACCAAGGAGTCTAACATGTGCGCAAGTCATTGGACGTTACAAAACCCAAAGGCAAAGTGAAAGTAAAGGCTTGTACTGTCAAGCTGAGGTGAGATCCTGGTTCCACATTGTTAGGCTGGGCGCATTACCAGCCCGTCTTATGATGTGCTACATGAGGGCGGAGAAAGAGCGCACATGTTGGTACCCGAAAGATGGTGAACTATGCTTGAGCAGGTCGAAGCCAAATCGATCGTAACTGTTCTCAAACATTGTTGTTCTCAACAACTTAATTAAATATAAGTGGTCTCACCGGCAACCACTAGCTCTAGCTTTTATAGATGTCGCGAAAGCATTTGACTCCATCTCGCATCAAAGTATAATACAGGTACTGCGCAATAAATGCGTACCGGAGCCCATTATTAAATATATCACCAACCTTAATGACTATAATGTTATGGAAGTTTGCGGAGTCGAATTGCATGTCACTAATGGCGTTAGACAGGGTGATCCTCTGAGCCCCATTTTATTCAACTTAATAATTGACGAAGCCATGAATGAGCTTAGTAGCAAAGGGGGTGCGGCTCCAATGGGAGACTACCTAATTGATTGTCTCGGGTATGCGGATGATCTCTGCATTTTCGCCGAGAATACCAGTCAGTTAGAAGTCCGTATGAAAAGAGTGACTGATAGCTTAGCTATGTCTGGGCTCCTAGTAAATCCCCTTAAGTCGGCATGTATGGTCCGCGGTACAGAAGTCCTTAATATGAAGGTTTCGGAGTCTTATAAGTATCTTGGAGTTCAAGTGGGCTATTGCGGCATTGTTAAATTCAAGACAGAAAAATTAGTTCAAATGGTCAAGGAGATTGCTGAGGCTCCCTTGAAACCAGCTCAGAAATTATACTGCTTGCGCACTTACGCCATACCACAAGAGCTCCATCGGCTCACATATTCCGTCGTCAATCAAGGTCAATTAAAATACATGGACAAGTTAATAAGAAATAACGTCAGAAAGTGGTTGCGGCTTCCTAAAGACTGCCCAATCAGTGCTATCCATTCACCAGTAAAATATGGGGGGTTACGCTCTTAGTGATCTCGTTCCCGCCCTAAGTATCATCGGCGACTCGATTGTCTCAATTCCAATGATCCGCGTGTCAGGTTTGCTATCTCATGTAAGCACGACACTAAAATTCTTTTTGGTGAGAAGAACCTGAGCATGCGCAATTATATTAAGAAGACGGTTAATGATCTCCACTCGAAGCTAGACACAAAAGGCCTTAAAGGCCACGAGTTAGTACCGTGCGTAAATAAATATATATATAACATACAGACCAAAACTAAAGGTTACGCCTACCAGGAAATGATGCGGCTGAGGTTGGGAGTACTACCAACCCCAGCACGTATCACAGTGGCCAATTTCGCCACTCATATGTCAGCTGCCGCTGCAATCCGGCAAAGGCCGCACGTTATTCAGGGTTGCCCTATAACTCATGGGCTTCGAGTCAAGAGACACAATAATATAGTAAAATACCTAGCAACTAATCTTAAGGCTAAATACTGTGAGAATAATATCAAAGTAGAACAGCGTTTAGCTACCCCGGACGGGCTGTTCATCCCCGACATCATCATAAATAATGAGACCAAGTCTATAGTACTAGACCTCCAAATTAGAGCTGATTCTATGCTCCAAGATCTCAACAACTTGGACATAGAAAAGGCTAATAAATATAATACCAATAACGTCAAGGACTATATCAATAGAATATATAGTATTAATTTATATGAGAGTATAGTTCTTACTTTCAATTGGAGTGGTTCTTTTTCGGGGTGCAGTAAAGCCAATCTCGAGCGGTTAAGCCTTATCAATTCTTCTACTCTTACGCATTGTGCAGAAATGGTGTTACGTGATGGTGTACGAATTTACAATTATGACATTAAGAGCACGGAGTCTGTCTAAAGACTCGCTCTAGCAAGGTTTCTGGAAACAGGGGAGAAAGGGGCACATTTTTACCATGTGGTGTTTCAGTTGTGATAGCCCCGGTGGGTTATGGGCTATGGAGGTCAATGCAAGCATAGGCACAAGATCAATAAAAATAGACACAGACCGTGAAAGCACGGCCTATCGATCCTTTTGACTTAATATTCAGAGTTTGAAGCAAGAGGTGTCAGAAAAATTACCACAGGAATTAGTTCCCGCTGCCTTTCCCATCTTGAGTTGCTGGATCGCTTCACGGATCTCAGCCTCACTGGGAGGGACATCTAGTACCGCCTGAATAGGTTTTTGTGTAGGAGAATAGGAGAAGGCATCTTAGAGAGGACCATACAAATGGCCCAACCAGCGCTGACCCCGTTATCGAACCGAACATAACACTCACGTGTCCGATCCCGAACTGTAAAAAGGTCTATAAAAGACAAGGCTGGCTCCAAAGACACATGACTCAATGTCATAGT
>JAUZNC010057317.1:0-50831 GCA_034780395.1 Vannuccia rotundouncinata | reverse complement strand
TAAAATAGTATTATTTATTGAGAATCCTTCTCATTAATATATTTTATATTAATATAATATATACATCCAAAAGTTTTAAAAATCTATTTTAAAATAGCCTAATACTCTAAGATATACTTAAAAATTAAGGCTATCTATATAGACTATCAAAGCGTATACTATATAGGTATAATAATATATGTACTATTTTAATAATTTTAAATCACATTTATACAAGCCGAAATATAAACAGTCAAAGTAACAAAGTCGCTCATTATATATGAATATTTGTGGGTATGGAAGCTTCCATAATTTAGACCATACAGTAGACAAGGTAAATATTTCGGAGTAAATCAATGAGTTATTTGTTGACCAATAGGAAAAGCTACAGTTTACGAGCGCTTTACCAGAGTATCGAGAAACACTCTTTCATCATGATGGTATGATAGTGGTAAGTTTGCAACTTGTGTGCTGCAATTTGCTCGAGCTTCGAGAAACGACCCCCTGTTCATTTACATTTAACATTATCAGTAGTATATGTTTGTTAGTGCTGGTGATAACTACTCTTTAGTTAAAGAAATGGGTTTTTCTTGATGTTTTAACACTTACAATTTTTCTTTATATATATTATGTACACCATCCAATTATATTACAGATGCATTAAATAAAAACATTGGTATTGACTATAATTCTCCATTTACTAATATAGAGTATGTAATTTTATCATATTTTGTCCACCAGATATTGCTCATGAAATTCTTGATGGTACTGCTCATGTTATATTAGCTAATACATCAAATTAAGCAAGCATCTTCTTTGTTTTGATGATCCATTGAGATGAAACAAACAGGATCCCTTGAGTTATTTTTGGAACAGTTCAATACCAAACTCTGTTTATTTTATGTTGCTTGCCCATATTCGACTGTGGATCAACAATTTTTAGAATTCCATGGTCATATAAAATATCACTAATATGTCAAATTAAAATGAGAAAAATTTAAAATTAAAATCTTTTGGTTGTGTGATGCAGAATGGTTCCACTTTTGAACTGTATTGTCTACATTAGCATGGGCACCATCAAGCCAGAGTGTGCTGTTACAACATGTGAACTGACCCTTCACCTTACGAGACTTTTTCTTAATACTGGACATCATCTTATGGGTGAAAACTGGTTCACTAAACAATGCAACCTATATTGGCATTAAAGAATAACAATCATGGCATCCTCACAATTGTAAAATGCATCAGGAATCATGTTAAAAAGGACACCAAGGTATCTGGGACAAAGGCATCAAACCAGTGTTGTTGCTTCAGTTTTCATCATCATGTCCCTATCCCAGAGGCCAGCAACAAGGCAGTCACTGGCATGGAGTACAACTGGACTAAATCTGGAGTAGATACATCAGCTAAATGTATGAGAGGAATGACATGCAAATGAAAATGCAGATGTTGGCCATATTAAACATGATGGATAATGCTACCATTAATGTCGCAATTGTTTTCTACATAAAACATACTGGTAAAATAAGAAAAAAAGATTAACATTACACATTCCTGACAAACATTGGTTATCAGCTGGTGGATACACAAATCCTTCAACATCTTGCAAACTTAGCCCAACTGAACTCTTCCACTAAAATGGCTATGGGCCACCTTGGAAACAATATTCCCACAGCAGCTGTACCTCATCCAGCCAAACAGTTGGAGAAACAAAGAAGGACAGGGAAGCAAATTAATGCTGTCCCCAATGTTATCTTCCATAATGCAGTGAACACTAGTCTTAATTGTGTATAGCCTATGTGAATCATAACCTTAGTTCACACTAATCTTGGTGAACATTTTGTTATATATCGTGTTTCTTTGCAAACTGCTATCAGTACAGAGTACATTATAATTACTTTATAAATATGTACAAATTGTAATATTCATATAACACATTACAGATATATTGATTATATATATGGAAATATTTTATAGATAGAATATATACTTTTTGTCTTAAATAATATATTATTAAATTGTTATAAATGTTCTCCATAGAATGAAAATGAAGACAAACATTCACTAATGTCTAATTGTCAATAGTAATGTGAATAGTAGTTGTCATAGTTATTGATTTTCATTTCTTTGGATGAGTAAAATTTATATGTTAACCTTTTCTTTAAAGGAGTATTATATGTTGGTATGCACATTTTATTACTCACTTTATAGGCATAATGACATATGATATGCAGCTTTTTATTTTAATATACAGTCTAGAAAAATCGTTTTTTATTAATATATCTGTTGGCAAAAGTTTGTGCAAATAAATTGTTGTCAACAGCTAAAAACTCTTCCAACCAATCATGGACATTTATTGTAGATCATAAAAGATGTAGATTGTATAAATTGAAATGTCCACTAACAGTCGGACCATTTGTGGACATCAAAATGTCCACAATCGTTCAAGACCATTTGTGGACATACAGTCGGGTCCACAAACAGTCACCAACATATCCATATAGGAAGGTAATATTCACATATTTAGGCTCTTGAAAAGAAGTAAATTTCTTTTTGAATCATTAAAATTGGCTGGACAGTTTTTGAAATATAATAAATAAAATGTTAATAGGTATAATTATAATTAAATAAAATAGGCATACTGAGTATGCCTATTTGGTTGGGGTATGGATTTTACAATTTTAGAATTCTGAATGCTATTATGTAATTATGCTTAATTTGATAAATAATTTTAAGCTAGGCAACATTACTTAGCATGTATTTTTCTTCTGCTATTAGCAGTGAAGCATTATAAGTGTAACAGATATATCTTCTAGCTGCAGTAGCAGTAATTCAAGTGAAAATGGCAATTGGAATCCAATTATGAATCCAGAAATAAGACCCAATTCCTGATTTTTTTGGAGTTCCTGACATATAACAGTGGACATGGGACAGCCCATATATATATATTATATGATTATGATCCCAAATGACTACCACACTGTAATGTAGCAATGTAGCAATGTAGCAATGTACCAAATCCATCTATTGCCTCCATTCTCATACAGCTCTTAACATATAATAAGGTATAGTATAATGAATATAGGCTTTTTTTATATATTACTAATAGAATATTTAAGCCTAATAAATTTGTTTACCCTTACTGAAATTACTGGTTTAGTTAACCCCATGTTATACTAAATATTTTTTTAAAAAATAAAAGAGTTGTAATATCTTTTTCAATGCATAGTCTATTAAAATGTTAATAAAATATTCTTACAATTATAAACAGAAGGTAAATGGAGGGAATTATATTTTATTATATACCTAGATTATAGAGATATCTAAACTGTATATTCAAATTTTTAAATAATAACGTAAATTTTTAAGATATGTGATTTTTGTATCAGTTAATTTTTTAATGAATTCGTTATATAATTAATATGTATTTGTTATGTTCCCCGAAACTTTTAGGCCATTGATTATTCAAATATTTGGATTTCAATATTTTTAATTAGTAGAAATTAATAGCAAATATATAATATTTAGTATAAACAAAAGCAAATAAAATGCGTTTTTAAAAACACACCGACAAACTGATAAAAAACGTCAAAAGCGCATTTTAATTATATACGGTATTAGTTTTGTTTTAAAGTGGGAATTCAATCAATCTTATATATTTTAATAGGCTTTTAATCCTTACATATTGAGTGAACTCTTTCTTTAAAGCGAAACTAAATTACGTATATATTTGTAATTTGCATTAATAATTCCCATGACTTTCGTATGATTATTGATTATCGATATAGAAATATTTCTCCGCGGATGTTTATTACTATTGAATATTGGTCAGTTTGCCGGTATAGATAAATTGTAAAAACATGTATAATTTTTACATTTTAAATTTTTTTAAATAATTAATTACGTATAAATGAAGATTAATGGACTCTCATACACTCTATATCTTACACTATGTCATTTTTGTCCATCTATGTCCATCTATATTATATCAATTCTCTTAATATTATGCTATGTCACTATATATATATTATATATATAAGTTATATGAATCCGAATTATACTCATAGAAATTGGTTTTGTTTTAATATTGCCTTATATAAGTCAATTTCTATAGCTATAGGTACTATAATATTATGATTGTTACACTGTATTCATTATTACTTAATTATTACTTAATTACCACTTAACAAATTAATTGGTAGTCCAAGACTGTGGAATCCAAATCTGCACCATTATACCAGAAAACTGACTGCAGTTCAGACGCCATTGTACTAATTGTTGCACTATAGATCATTACAAAATACAAATTACCACTGATCGACTTAAATGGCCCAAAACTGGAACGGTCATTAACATTACAAATTGGGAGTTGAACGCCGATGGGACAACAATTCTGTCGTGGGTCCACATCTCTCACTTTTCCATGCCAGGCCGAAAATAATGACAGAATGTGTGACTATATCTTGCAACACTATTCAGCCTCTACAGTCAATATCTATACCTTTACCAATAATGGCTAGACAATGCATGACTACTCCTCGTGCTTGTCACTCTGCTTCGACAATCTCAAGTACATTGGCAAGACTAAATACACCAAGATTTATAATACGCCAGCTCTAGCTAGTGTAACAACTTTCATCATACACGTCAGATGGCAGATGGCAGCATTACCGTGTCACACAAGTATTTCTTACATTTCCGATGACAGCAACAATCGTTGTTTTGACTCCACCTTTTTGAGAGGGGTCCGCAAATGCAGCTACGTGGATAACACAGTCCTCTTTGATAAAGATTTAGAAACTCATTGGTGGTTTGATTTACTAAAAACAGTAGCGTGAGTCAGGTATTATGTCCTGAACCCAGACAATTTTCGATTTTTTCAAAGTTTTTATGTTTGTTATACGTGTATTTAATATATTTTTACAAATTTATAGACGTACATTAGTCAATTTTAATAAACAGAAAACCATTTCCTTGATAATTTTGTTTAGTAAATATTTGAAAATATTGAAAAATAAAACATTGAAAAGTGGTTAATCATTTTTATCATTCTTTTCAGAAATTCTTGCTTCGCCCCTTCAACAATGTTGCCTTTACGCATTGGTACAGGATGCAAGTTGGAGATTTTAGTCCTGAAAATATTGATTAAAAGATTGCAGTATATACTGTAGTGTCTGTAAAAAATGTATGTGACATACTTTTACTTTTTAAAATTTTTCGTGCACTTTTCAAATGATTTATTTGATATTTATTAATTAAATAATAATTTGCAATTATATCTAACCAGAATGTCGGGAAAATTATGAGATTGATTGAACAAGAATAAATTTAGTCCTCAAGAGCGATCATGTAACATAATTTTAGCATTCTAGAATTTTAGCTATACTCAAATTATTACTGTTATCCTTTAAAATAATAGTGCTGTACCGCGGAGCGGGGCGACTGCCCCTCCTCCTCCCACACCGGTCATCAGACTAGGCTTCCAACATCGACCAAAGATTGCAACTATATTTCCAGAGATATTCATACAATACATTTATTGGACAAATTATAAAGTTATTGTTGTTGCTATATTTCTCCTCATTTGGGCAGTCACTAATGCGACTTCAGAGAGAACAGTTTTTTTCTGAGAAGATTAAAAATATGATTACGATCACAAATGACTACCAGACTGCAATGTGGCAATGTAGCAATGTTAAAAATCCCCCTACTTCATCCGTTCCCGTACAGCTCTTAACATTTAAAACCAAATCGAGTGATGCTGGTTTTAGAGAAACTCGATGGTTATCAACACCCAGTTCATTCACAGGGACCAGCAGAACATCAAAGACGTACATGGACCAGCAGAACATCAAAGACGTACATGGAATGTGTAGATGCATCATGTGACAGTTCCTCGGACACTAAAATTATTCTACGCATCAAGAATTCCGAAAACAGATTAAATGCCGCAAATGTCTGTTGTCGAATAGTATTTTCGTAAAAATAACTATAACTATCCGACTATTATATAATATTGCTTTTATAAAGAATTATTATTTCATGATCCATAGTTATACACGTATTAATGAATTCAAGTGCTTACTAACAAGTATATGAAGCAATATTATTATACATGTTTAATAAAGTTGATTATCATTATAAATGCTTTTGTTATAATTATATTTTCAAGTACAGGTATAGGAAATAAGCCGATCTGTTATATAGGGTAACTTAGTAACTTAGTTACCCCAATGATAAATAAGGGGAATATTTTTTTGAAATAATCCGGCCGTGAGATAAACACAATAATAATATAATAATATTTTTTTTGAGATAATACACAAAATGGTTCAATTTATAATATAAATAAACAAAAGTTATAATACTTGAAAAAATTTCTATAGCAGCAATAAGCGTAATATATATATATAATTAAATGTCTTAAAATATTTAATTTGTAATACAAATCATTTTGTTGAAAAAATAAAGACATTATCTTTAAATTTGCCATTTAATAAAATATATAAATTATAAAAAGTTTTCTTATGGAGAAATTTTTTCCTTACAGTTTTAACTATTCATGTTAAACTTTTGTCGAAAATTTAGATTCCAATAAAAAATTGTTTTTGTGAACTTGGTAAGGGTTTATCACCCCCCCCGTTCACAATTTTTTGTACCAATGCTGTGAGCAGGAAATTGATCCACTATGAGTACTGTTTTTCTATATCCGAAGTATTCATAATGTGCTTATAAACATTTTTGCAGTATGAATTAAGTTTTACTATATATAGACGATAATTACTGCACTATGATAAATTTGATAATCTATTAGTTCATTGAATTATGATTTAATTAATAATTTATAAATGAATATAATAGAGTTTTTCAAAAGTTATTTTTAGTATATGAAAAATTCTCGCACTTGAATAATTATAATTTATTTTAAATGTAGATTAACCCATTTATTTAGAATATTAATGAAGGCTCAGAAGCTATTAGAAATATCATAAATATCATTGCAAAACTTTTGTTTCGAGACATCCATCTGAAATACTAAAAAATATTTTATTAATATTACTATTTTACTAATACTTAATTTTCTATTTTTAAATAATAAGCTGAACTTTATTTTTATCCATTATAAATAAGTTTAAATTATATCATTATATATAGATTTTAAAATGTTTAATAGTTGTTAAATTTTCTATTACATTCTTCGACTAAGAAATTACGTAACTTTTTAATAACGGTGTTATAATAATCTTTTTTGTATCTTATACAGGCCCGTAGCCAGGAATTTTCGAAGGGGGAAATATAGACATGTAAAAATAGGCGCCCAATTAACATAAAATGATTTTTTTTAAATAAAATTTTAAGAGTTGCAAATAATTACAGTTATAAGGTAAGTATACAAAAAATTACAGTCAGGTATAATATAACATATATTTGTTAGGTATAAATTGACCAAATTGTTGATAAAATTTTAGCCGCCATGAAAATTTGAAAGGGGGGAATAGTCACCACTATCCCCCACCCGCCTGGCCCTGGCTGCAGGCATGCTTATAATGTTCAAATTATGCATATAAAAATTTCAAAGTATCATCAATTGCTAATTTGTTTGTGTACACATATACTTTATCTTTGTTTTAGCGATATTGATTGTACATATAACTATACCGATAACTACTAATTCATTTAGTTATAAGTAAAATAATATATGTTTAGTTTAAAAGGATGCAATACCTCAACCTGAATTGTAGATCTTACAATGACAGCCTACTAATGGCATGTTTTAAGATAACAATTATTTTTTTGTTAAAGGATGTGTAATCAGTGTTTATATTTATATATAATATAATATAGTAAGATGTTAAATATAATTATTTTCTTTATCAATTTTATAAAATTAATTTTAAATAATTCATGTTTAAATTGACTAATAAAATTGATATTTAAATTGACTAATTACTAAATACAAATAAATATTAAGATGTAATTTTAATTAATTTATTGGCTTGAATATTTTTTTCTTTTGTCGATAATTAACTATTTAGTATAAATAAATCTAAATAAAAGAGTCTACACAATTTATCAATCTATGTTGAATAAGAAAACATAGAATGCATATATAACTGAACTCTTTTATAAGCATAAACTTTTAAAATTTTAATACAATCATATAAATTGTATATAAATCGTATCAATCGTTCAATTGTATAAAATATTACAAATCCTTATAACTGGTCGTCCTCATATCTATTATCGTACATCTATTGATATATTTAAAAAAATCTTATCTCTTTTTACTAAATATTAAAATATTTACGTATTTTATAATATTGTTTTAAAATTATTATAACTCTTATATTCAATTTATGTTTGTTTTATAAAATGTATCATTTCAATTTACTATTTTATTATTATACTATTATTTATATAATACCTACATCAATCATAGATAGCTCTCTAGCGATGTCGGATTGCACTCAGAATTGCATTATTAATTGACGCACTCAGAAACTGGGTAGGGGGGGGGGTGGGGGAGTGGCGAAATAATCCGCCCCTATAATTCGTCCCCTTGTTGAGATAACGCCTTGGAATTTGGTAATGTAGGTAATTAAACCAAAGTGTTTTAAACTTGTTACACTAGTGCATATTCCAATTGATATCTCTTATTTATCTTTAGTACTATTATATATTTATAAATCTGTAAAATTCTATTTTTATGATTTTATTATTTTAAATTTTCGTATCCAAATTATTTTTTTTACAAAAATACCAATTTTTTATTTAAACTAGAATTTTCTATAGAAATTTCAAAAAAACGGTAGTAAAAGTTGTATAACATTATTATAAGAAAAGCCGTGAACCTCACGTCGCTGCATATTGTATTTCATAAACGCTTGTAAAAACAAAAAAGCGCGGACCGATTCGCCCCCCCCCCCCCCCCCTGCGGGTAGGATGGGGGGTTAAGTACTCTAGGAAGGTGTAAGAAAATATACTAGTTTTGTGATGTCCATTTATATATCCACTTGCTAGGATACTCATATTCATGAAAATATATACTTCGTTGAGTTTGTTATTATATATCTTATTTAGTTCATATTTGCAGGTTCATTTTTTTACTTAATCGTTAGTAACTATAATCGTCATTAAATTTTAATTGTAGAATATTATTATTAATTTGTCAAAAATAATGTTTTATTAATAGTTTTATAATAAAAATGCAATACTTAATATTTCAAAGTGTAATTAATCATATATAGTTCTCAAATTCATTGTTTTACTATTTTGCTTATGCAACATTTTAAAAATTTTAAATTATAAATAAATTTATAAACTGTTAAATTTGATTTATGAAGTAAAATTATACAAATTATAATAAAGAATTAACAACCTTTTGTTAACTTTTTAAAATATTATTATTCCTCCCATAATAATATAAGCATAAAACTATAAAGAATGTTAACCATACGACGAACATCTTATCTTTACTTTCTGTTGTCACTATCTATATAATATATAATCAATGGCATAAATATTATAATCCTAAGTACCAATGTAGATTGTCCTTAAATTTAAGGTTAAATATAGTTTCTTTTATTCAGAATAAATATATTTTCTTCTAGTGTATTAAAATTATAAAAATAGATTCTACCTTTTCATTACTCTTATTGCTGTATGCTGTATAAGGTGCATGGATAAAATTCTTATTGAATTCTGGATATAAATATAGATTTGAAAATAGATGTCTAAAACGGAATTATATTAAAATAGACAAGTTTTTAATTAACGTAAGATTTACACATTTTCAAACTATTTAAAAATAATAATTAAATTAATGAAAATTGTAGGTATAAATATATAAATATATATGTAAAATGTGTAAAGTTTTAAATAGCAGTAATAGGTAATAATATATTGACTTTGGATTAAATTAAATTAAATTTTGTATATAATTGTATATTCTATAATTAAAAGATGAATTTCAAATTTATTATGGTATCATGAATATAAGTATTTCGTATCCTTTGACATTAAGTTAAATTTGAATAATATTTAAAGTTTTACATTTAATTAGTTCTTGAAGTTCTTAAAAATTGAAAATTAATTTTCAACCATTAATTTTTCAATAAATAAACTATTACAAAAATAACTCAAATGATACCTCAAATAAAGTAATTTATAATTTTAATCGATTTAGATAAAGAGCTAACAAAAAGTTTCAAATGGTTTTATGTGACTTTTCTTATGTTTTAGAATTTGAAGGTTCGCAGTGGGTATTCAGAAATTCATATAATTTTTAATGGTATAATTATTATAATTTTTTATCCTCTAACATGGACTGCAACGAACGAAATCGAACAGGAGGTTGGCCTTGTCTCAAGGAAGAATGTTTAGCCCCTTTTGAGAAGTCCTATAACTTAGAAACCTTAACGATTGACTGTATACATAAAGATAAAGTGACACTCGGGGTATTCCTGATGTTACAAGTTAGTGTTCTCAATTGTAAGAAAAAATAAATTTCATCTACCCCCCCCCTCTCCCTTCCATTCATCGCAAAGCTTAAATACCGTCCTTATGTCGAATGCAAGTTTTGTAATATTCATATGCATACCCACAGTTCGGAAAAAAATAGATTGCAAGTACCATTCATCGATTATCTACGCATATTTATTCTGTGATACTTCTCTAAATATAATTTACAGAGAACTAAAATAACTAACAATTAAAGTGTATTCCTCCAATCATTTCCCCTCAGTTAGTACGTCATTAATACGTATAAATAAAATTTTAAAAACAATAAACACTAGAATTAAAAGGAAGCGCAGGTGTCTTGAAAAAAAATATATGTTTTTTGTTGTGGTATTAATTTCATTGTGATAATAAAGAAATTGGTCAAAGGAAGTATTATTTCAAATAAAGTAAATATTAATAATATTATTAGTCAAAACAACAATATTTTTGACAAATTTTGATGTAAAAAACTAAAGGTTTCAAAATTGAAGTGTAAATATTATTGTTTGAATACATGCATATATTATATATTTATAATTAATTTAGAAGGTTAAACACTTCTATATATCTTTTTAATTTAACGTTTATAGTCATTCTATACAAACAAATTTCAGACCATTTCAATTTAAATACGTATTTAAATGTTATTCGTTATAATTAATAATAAGAAGTAGTATATTAAAATAGAAATAAATTTTTTTTATCAATCTTATATTTAAAATTTAAATTAAATGTTTTGTTTCCATATTATTAAATTTAATACCTGTTGTTTTTATTGTTATCTATTGAGTTATTTATCTATTTATAATATTAGTAATTATTTTCTGTATCCACACTATTTATATTTAGCTTCTATTTGGACCATACGGGGGGAGGAGTGGGGTCTCCAGGAATCCCACCTCTCGTAAGATTTGTAAGATCTCCTCTGACAACAATTTAGTGACCCCTTTTTAACACAAATTTTTGTGCTCTATAACAAAAAACAACTATTTCAAAATTACATAGCCCAAAAGTTTCTCCATTTTAAACAATTTTCATCAATTATCATTTTTTATTATGATCATTCTAAGTCATGTATTAAAAAGTTAAAAAATTATAAGAATTCTACGAATTTCAAAGAATCTTAACAACACAAAATATTCTATAATTTCACATGTTTATTCTTATTTCAAAGAATGTACAGAATTGGGAGGTTACTATGGAATGAACGTACAGACCAAAGTCAGATTTAAGTGAACTTTAATCCAAATTATGGGGACAAATCAGATTTCAGTTTTGTTTGATTTTACTGACAAAGCACTATGTTTGAAATTTTAACGTACTTAACGCTAATTTTAACGATTTTGCCGAGCTAAAATTAATTGCATTGTTTAATATTAACTATTTTATGTTAGAGCAAACACTTTTTGGACATTTTGGGGATAAAAGTAGTTTTAATAATGAAGTATAATCAAATTTAATGAAATGCATTGATTTTTAAAGATTGCATTATTTCTAAGGAATAATTTAATAGTTAGGTATGTATGCATGTATAGTTTATTTATATCTAAAATTATGAATGGGGATAACAGATATTCGTAGTTTTAAATCACATTATTATATCTTCTGAAAATTAAGTATGATATAATAAATAATCATCTTAATTATTAGGTAATTATTATGTTTTAGAAACTGCAGATATGATTTTCTGCAAAATTTCATTAACTCATTTCACATGAATATTTTTTTAATTTTGGTACAATACCTTCGAGCGAGAGTATTTTTTTAATTGGGGAAAAGCAGCTTTCCTTTTAAGGATTAGATGTGTAACAAAAATTGTATTGGAAGCCAAAAATGAATCCGAAATTTTTTTAATTTAAATAAAATAATTATAGAAAAAAATCGTTTTTGCACCATAAAAATCGTTATCATTTCAAGTAGGCGTACAAATATATGAATGCCGATTGACATTGATTTACCTTTTAAGAATTCTGGTTATAATAGATTTACTTGTTGATATTTGATTATGTGGGGAAAGACTTACCAGTTTATTCCTGTATATATTTCATTAGAAAACAGGTTTGCTTGCGGGGAAAGTAATTTATAAATAGGAAATTAAAAATAATCTGATGCGCTTCCTACAAGCAGAGATTACATTTATATAAAAATGATCTTTAAAATAACTAAAAAAAGTTTTCTATGTTAAATTTTTAATATTTGAAAAAAGGATATTACATGTTTTTAATCCTTTGATTCTTAGACTAATTTAAACTTCATTGGAAAACTATGAATGTAAAAATTGTAAACTAAATTACTGATTTAATTAGATTAAATGTATTTACCATTTATTATAGAGAATTGAATTATATAATTAAAATATTTGAATTTATTAAATTGAAACTTTTTGCAATTTTATTCATTAGAAAATCACATTTTTCTTATTCAGCGTATTTAAAATTTTTGTTTAAAATTTTATCAAAATCGGTTAAAGTTTAGTGGTCGTTATATCGGTGATGAATAATAATAATTACGAAAATGTAAGATTTATAAAAATTTATATTTTAAAGTCTGTAATTGCTACAGGTATAAAAATTGGCTTCTTGATTTTAAGTCAAAGAGGCATTACAAGATTCACTCAGAATTATTTCAAAATATCAAACCGATTTTGAATATAGTAGCTGTTACAAAAATGCCTAATTTGTTGAGGTTTCAAAATACCTACCGTGTAGGAAGCGAGCATACTGTTCTTGAACATAGAGATATAACAACCTACTATCTTAAATATCATAACTGTCATAATATCATTAATATTATTATATTTAAGGTATACATTAGCAACTAAATCAGATGATATTAAAAATTGTTCATTAAAAATATTTTATATTTGATTTATATAAAATAACATTTAATTATTTAATAAATAATAATTACAATTTTTTAAATATCTTTGTTCCAACAAAAAAGAAAATTTTATAAAGATAAAACAATGTTTTAGAAAAAAAGTATCTAAGTAATTAAATCCTATAAACAAGCTTTTCACAAAACTTATTAAAATGAATTACTATATATAATATATAATTACATACTAATATCAAGTTATAAAATATCGTTCTAAGATAGCAAACCATAGCTATGTAATTAATATGTTTTAGTTACCTACTGAAAGAGAATTCGCACAATTAACATTGTCCTACATTATTGACCTATAATTCAATAAATATATATATGTGTATATAAAGATATAATAAAAACAAACTTTGTTATTTAAAAAAAACATAATTAAGAAGGGAAAGATAATTCATGCTATTTGTTTATTTATAAGTTATTACTATATTAAGGGGTTAATAGTACTCAATCTGTATTAAATGAAATCCATTACTGTCTTGTTAAAAATCAATGTATTGATAAAAATCAATAAGTGTCCATCAGTTATCGTTAACTATATTTAATCAAGTTTTTAATTGAAAAATCGAATTATCCATATGCTATATAGTAAGCATAGTAATTAAAATTACTAAAATACTTTACTGTCTTGGTAAAAAATGTATTGATTAAAATCAATAAGTGTTCATCAGGTATTAATAAGTAAATTTAATCAAATTTTCAATCATCCAATATAGTACTATTAGCCAACTGCATTTGCATTAAGCCGTATGAAAAAATTAGAGCGTATTTGGCTTGGGTCAAAATTTTTCTTATTGTTTTTAGATGTAGAAGTCAAATTAATTTTTTTTATTATTTGGGGGGGAGGATGTGTCATGAGTTAGATACAGACATCTCATACTACTGTAACTGCTATTGCATTGGCAAGTAGTACGTGCATCAAGCCAAAAAAAATATTGAAACGTACGTAAAATACAATATTATTGTACTACTATTGTGTTATTTTAAATCGAACAACAATTGTTTTGTATAAAATTGTTTAAAAGGCTTGTAAGAATGTTATCAATCAATGTCAAAATTAATATCAATTAGATACCAATTCAATATAATGTTGTCCGTGTTACATAAACCGATCAATAAATATGTATTTAGTTTTATAATAAATATTACCTATATAATCAACTTTTATTTAGACAATAAAAATATAATTGTTTTTAACTCCATTTTAATACACAATTAATGCAAATGTAAAAATTGTCAAATTCAATATACAATTTCTTCAAATGGAAAGCTTATTTCTACTAGTCTATAAAAGTACATCCCTGATAAAATTTTCAAACGTGGAAGCTCAGTGAGTATACAGGTGGAATAAATCAATTTAATTATAAATTGATAAAAAATATATCTTTTAACTACACAAATTGTTTAATTATAAATAATTATATATGTAATCATATAAAAATAAATAATTTTAATTTGACAAAGTATAACATGATATTAACATTAAATATGAACAAATTTCTATCATAAAAGTTCTATTTATTTAATTTTCATATATTAAAATTGTATAGAATCATCTGGAATTTATATATTTTTGAAATTTATAAAATCTGGAATATTTACATTTACATTTCATAAAATAATTTTATAATCTATATAATTATGTCAATTAAGTGGTAAATTATATTACTTCTTCCAAATTAATTCATATTTTATTTCATAAACTTACATTAATCTACTTATATTTTTCAAAAAACTAATATACAGAGGAATATTAACAAAACTATGGAAATATCAAAAAACAAAAGAACAAAACGATATTTTAGAAGTTGCTGTTTATTGGCGAATCGTCTAAATTGACGTAAATTCCAATTTTTTCATATTTATTTTACGTAACTTTTGATTGGTTGGAGACGTCTTCTGACGTCATCTGTTTCATTCATAAAATAGAAAACCACTCAGAACAGCTCTCTGTTTCATCTAATATAATAATAGTGTAGCGCTGGAAATTTCGTCGCTACGCAAATTAAGTTATCCTACGTAGAGCGTGGGAGATTTAAAAACCAAGATCTCACTTACCTTCCAATTTAGATGATGCACATGGACAAAAAGGAATCAGTCGAACCCTCTGAAAATGTTGACGATTCTTTACCTGGACTAATGGAGCTTTCCTTTGACTGTTTTCATTACAGTGAGACTCCACCGAAGCCCAATCCTTTCGACACAGTGGAGGCTCTCAATACACCAACGGGAATTGAAACCACAGAACATGGATCCAAGTTCTGTGCTGAATCTATCTTTTTTCCAGAGGAGGAATTCTCGACAGTTGGACAAGACAGCGACTTATCGGTTATAGGGTGTTCGTCAGACCTAGAGCTGCTCTCACTACCAGAAACCTTTGAAAAAAATTTACAAGGTATAATATTTTTCTTTTTAAGAAATAATTGTGGACTTTTAAACTTTAAAAATGATTATATAGCTTTCTTTTTTATCCATTTTAATTTTTTTTAGCCTGACATCCGTTTGTGCAATCGATTAACAATATAATTAAATCAATATATATATAATGAACTGAAATATATATCTTTTAAACATTTGTATTATAATTAAAACTTTTTAATTATTTATTAATAATCTAATATAATTATTTTAATGAATTGGTTTACATTCATAAATAGCTATTTTACATTTTAAAAAGATTACATTTACTTAAATTTTAATTATTCCTTTGCTTTCTGCATACTAGTTTTTTATATGTATAAATCAACTTTAAAATGACTTTCTTACTTTTTGCATAATTTTATTTTTTTATTCAAGAAAAAATTAATCTTTAATTAAATTGCATATATTAAAGTTGAACAATTGTATGCAGCGATATCTAAGTCACTAATTTTAGTTTATTTATTTTAAACCGTTGATTTCACATCACAATTTTGTTATTTGTTTATATATAAAATTACTTTAAAGCTATTCAACTAATTTAATATAATGGCGAGAAGACTTTTAACTATTTAATAAATATCTTGTATGATGAATTTCAATTTTAATTAATGACTAGAGGAGACTTCGTATTAATCTTTATCATCCATTAATCATTGACACAATGTTAAAAATGTACTTATAACAGATTTTGCTCTCTATTAATATTTTAAAATATAATTCAAGATTGTATAATGAATGCTTCATTTGAACACTCTAAAATTATTTTTTACAAAATTTATAGCAACATGTTTTAATGATTTAATGAAATTATAAATAAAATAAAAAATATAAGTAACCATTTTTAAATAAATATCAAAATGATAAAAATATATATTTTCAAATTTGACATATTTGTCTCTATAAAAGTGTAACTATGTACGGGTGGGTGCAGATTTTTCGTGTTTATTGTACATACCCCTTTCTCAGTTGAAGTCTAGATTTTGCCATTTATTTTCTAATATTGTACATCTAGGTAGGTACCTACAAAATACATGTTGTAATTTAAAATAACGGGAAAGACCCCCTCAATTTGTGCGGTCCCTATATATATATATAGAATAAATTTTCTAATAGTATTTCAATTAATATATTGATCCATTTATTTCTCACAAGTTTTAGTGGTATAGAATCCTCTATTTTTCAATAAACTATACCTACATAGGTGCTTAGGTGGCTTAGTTTACGTAAATAAATTCAATGTTGTCATAGGTACATATTTATAAACTTGCATTTTAATAAAATATTGGACAAATATTTCAATAAAACTAAGTCAAAAATATATAATAAATATTTTTTATATGAAAGTCAAGTTAAATTGCAGAACTATAGAATTTGTCAATCATTTTATTACTATATTATTTGACCTAATCGATAGATAATCAAAAGATCCTGTCAGATAAATTATATATTTTATTATTCTAATAATTTAGGTAATATAATCTAAATGATAATATAATCGATAATTTACAGATATCCATTTCGTACTATGTACTAGAATGTTCCCATTTTGCATGCAGTATATTGTATGGCTACGAAATAAAATAATAATAATAGCTTTTCCGTGACAATAGAATACTATGTAGGCGGTTTTCATGTAGGAGGGATAAAGGAAAATACCTTATTATACTCCCGTTTTCATTTTTTATAAGTCTACTAATAATGCATTTAATTAACTGTACAACAACATGACTTATTATTTAAATGTTACTAGACTTGTTTGTAAAATAATCTCTTACTTTGTGTAGTAACACTTCTCGAAATCAAGTATTCAATATATTTCTGCTTGTCTAACTAAGCAGGTAATAATGTAAATGCAGCTACGAATGAAGCAAGGCGAAGTTCACCACTTGAAGGGGAATTACAAAATTGTATATCGCTTGCGTAGGCTGAACAAGATAATGTTTTCCTTGTCAAAATATTCATGGAATACCAATTGCTAAATTTAGAATGTTCTTCCAATGACTTGAAGAATAGATTAACGAGAGAGAAGGGGAAGGAAGTAAGTAGGGGAGTTACCCGCAGTAAAATAAAGCAAGACATACGTCTGTGAAATAAATTCATATAGTTCATCGTGTAGGCTGTTTTTGTCGAAAATTGAGTATTCATTTCTTCCTTTTTTAAGAAGAAATAATTATTGACAATTAAATTATACCCTAGTATGATTATATATCCTTACGAAAGAAAAACAAATTTAAAATTCATTCTTCAAGTTAGTAACAACTTCTACTTTTTAAAATTGCAAATTCATAAAAGAAAATGTGGAATAATATCTTTTAATAGTTTCAATCAATCAATCAATCAATCAATCAATTTTTAGTTAACATGTAAACCCACAGACACACACGTTTAATAAACATAAAATAAACATTTCCTGATGCTTGGAATAAGATAATAAGATACGTTATTAAAATGTTTAAAAACTTTTTGTTGGTTTTGTAACACCTTAACAAAAATTACCTTCTTTCATAGAGGTACATTTTATAATTCAATGAGGAAGATATTGATGGTTCCAATAGTTTTGTATCTGATCTTATATGTAGGTACCGATTATTCTAAACTTCGGTACTATTTAGTTGAAAATGTTCGACTTGTATATGATTGCTTTACAGTCTAGGATCGATTCTAATATCTATAGTTTTTATTTCGTTTATATAAAATTGTTTAAAAATATATATGTCTCAGTGCGAATTTGTTTACACCTTATGATGTCAGAATGTGTTCCAATAGTATTTAATGGTGATAATTGAAATAAACATTAATGACCATTTAAAATAAACTATAAATAACAGAATATTAAAAATACTAGTAGTTAATTTATTAATAAATAAATGAAATTTAGTATATATTTTTAGAAATCTAATGTAAAATCATTCATTGATATTATTGATTTTATCAATTAGGCAAATTAAGGTATATATAATTTTAGTAATGTTAATAATGTAATTTAGTAATAATTAGTAATTTCAATAATGTATAATACAATTTTTCAAAATAACAAAGAAAATTGGAATTGGAGTTAGAATTTAAAATTAAATCGATTAATTAAATAATCAATGTAAGAATTTTTTTTTTCCATTATTTAATAAATTCAAAACTAAGATAACAACTTACCAAATAAAATATTAAAAATATTTTTTAAAACTTTCATTATATATTAAATGTAGAATCTGAGAATCTGTTGAAAATGAAAATAACAAATAGTAATAAATAAAAATATTAAAATATAATGTCAAATACCTTTATAAAGTGAAAAAAATAATGTCAAAAACATCTATAGATGGAGGATTTTAAAAGGATTATAAGAGAATTTTAACAGATAACGTAAAATAATATGCAGTAGTCAAAATAATTATCTTAAGAAAATTAAAAAAGATTTTCGTGTTTACGACTTTAATATTTATAATATAACAGTTTAATAATGTTACAATATTATGTTATTTTAATATCATTATAAACATAGCTGAAGTTAGAAAACCACTTAGAAAACCAAAAATTACTTTTTCAAATTAATGCTGAGCCACTCAAACTAATAATGGAAAAATATGTATTTAGTCTGAGCCAGACATACTTTATATATTAAAACTAAATTATAATTCGACTTAAGACATTATTGAATTTAAAAGTTGTAAAAAAAATTTTTTTATATAAAGTTGTGGTTTTTGATACATTAACGCCTTGAGCCACTTTGAGCCACCAAAAAAAAGCAAATGTACATGTGTTTTCTACATAGTCTACTAAATTTCAACCTTTAAAATTATTTCATTTAATAAAAATGAAAGATTTAAAAACGTATCTCCATGAAATGTTGTTTTAAACTGGCTTAATATATCTTGAACTCAAATATGAAATATATTTTAATTTAAATTAGGAAGTTTAAACAAAATGAATAATATCATGCATATGTTGTATACATTTGTATAGATATAGTACAGGATATATGTAAAAATTCTTAAACAAAATATATTAAAAATTTTAAAACAAAAATGTTTATTTTTTATTCACATTATTTGGGATAGATGTTTTGCTCTAAATTCAATGTACTATTCATGTAAATTTTTATATATATTTATTCAACATTACAAAAATTATATATCTTCATTGATTAATATATTTTAATTTTGTATTTCTAACTACAGAGTGCTCACATATTGTTTCATCAGATAGAATAACATTTCAACAGTCCACACCATCTACTCCGGCTATCGGCTCGTCAATGTCATTTGCCGGAGTCATAACTCCACTAGGCACGCCTGATAACTTCAGTAAACATTTCTTTTATGATCCATTAACTTCATCTTCGACCTCTTATAAACCACAGAATCCTACAAAATCGTCGTCTATTTCAATACTGCCTGAATCTGAAGAGTTACTTCCAATCAAACTAGAAATTACTGATTTACCGAGACGTCGGCAAGTCGATCATCCTCCCCTTACAATACAAATTCCGAAAATCGCATCTACTAGCAGCTCCCAGGCTACATCCATTCCATCAGAAACCTCGGCTCACCTCGTCTACTCTTCATCTTCGTCTTCATCGACGTCTTGGCGACAACCTCCGCTGGATAGCAGGATTCCATCCACATCCTCATCTTCGCGCCGCGGCTCATCTCGACGGTACAGTCAGTCGGAGAAGACTCACGAGTGTCCAATTACCGAGTGTAGCAAAAAGTTCTCCCGATCCGATGAGCTGACGCGCCATCTTCGGATTCACACTGGCGTGAAGCCGTTCGAATGTTCGCAGTGTCATCGGTCCTTCAGTAGGTCCGATCATCTCACAACACACATCCGCACGCACACCGGTGAAAAGCCGTTCCCCTGTGCCGTATGTGGACGAAGATTTGCCCGTTCTGACGAAAGAAAGCGACACACCAAGGTTCATCTCAGACTACAACCTAGAACAGTTGAGTTGCCAATTGCTCCTGCTGATAATGCATCTCAATCTAGCGAGTCTTCTAATAAGCAAAATTAAAGAGTTAAATTCAGTATTTCGTCAAGTAATAAATGTTTCATTGTAATTGTAATACTTTTGTTATTTAGTATGTTCGCAAACGATCGATATTATATCTTTTAAAATGTAGACAAATATTTACAAACTATAAAAAAATTATATTATTTTCCATTTTTTTCAACTATAAGTTTAATTTAATTTATATATTTCGATAATAATTTAAAAATAAGAAGAACCGAACAGAAATTCTAAGATGCACACATTAATTTAATAAATCGAATATTAAAAAGATTTCTATTAAATTAGGAATATATTGTGGCATTTTTGTTTTTTTGTATACTTATTATTGGTTACAATTTTTTATTTACAAATCACTTTGCTATTATTTGATTATCTATTTTTGATTTTTTTGTATTTTTATTGTGGTTGTGCTTAAAATTAATATTTAGTGTAAATTTTAATATTTTAATTTTTATTTTGCTTCCGTGTAAAAAGTAGATTATTTATGAAACTTTTATTAAATCCTTGTATATTAAGAAAATTCCAAGAACGCACCAATTTTGATGAAGCTCTTATAAAAATATAGTACTCGTGTTCACCTTAAGTTTGGTAATAACTCAAAAAGCAACTCATAATTGTGATTAATTTTTTGTTTAAATAGTTTCTTTTGGAATAATATTTAACACTAAATATTAAGTTTTAAAAAATACCTTTTCACATTCTTAACATAATAAATAGGATGGTCATAAAAGAAGTATACCATCTTATTATTTCAAATTATATTCCGCTAACTGACAAATAATTTTAAATATTTTTGAATACAATTTGGTGAATAAAATGTAATAATTTCTTCCTTTAGTGAAATAATTTCTATAATACTGTAATTATTTGGGATTTAAAATTACTCTCATTAAGTAATAAAAACTATCAATACAATTTCAAATGCAATTTTATTTTCTTGGCCAAAGAAAGATTATTAAAAATAAAATGCTATCATAATAACACCTCAAAGCTTAATTAAAGCAAAGTTTACAAAACCGTATTAATACTTATTTTTCTATCGGAAAGAAATGGTTATTTTTCCATTTATTAAATACGTGTTTCACATTGTGTCTTTGGTGTCAATGCCCATGAAACAATCTTGCCAGTTTCTAAATTGTGCGTGTGTTGTGTATTTGTTAACTGAAACTTATTTTTAAATTGTCCATGTTGCCATACAACTGTTCAAATGATTGTAAATTTATTCTCTTTATGTTTTGTATAATTTTTGTAAGATGGCCGTACTTGTTTTTGTGACGTGGCGTAGTTTTGTTTTTATTATGTAAGCTTTATCATGTAACCGAAATGTATGACGTCATTGTATGTGGACAATAACATTAATTTGTGCTATTTTTATAGCTTTATATGTAAAAATTTATTTACATATAGATTCTGAATATTTATGTATTTACTAATAAAATGTTAGTCAATATATATTAATTATTTAATGAATTATTTATTTGATTATGTTATATTTGTAATAATTGTTTAATAAAATACAAAACTTGTTCCATATATAAATTTCTATTATTGCGCAAACAGATATTTTTCTAACAGAATTTACTTCTGTCCAATTATTTTAAATCAATAACTGAATAATTTTTATTTATTCGAAAAATATCAATAAACGCTTTAATAATAAACTAAAAACTTTGACAATGTAAGACGGTTTATATCTTTTTGAGATGTAAATAATTCACTAAGATAAACTGATTTTTATTTTTATACTTATTTTTTATTTAGTTAAAAGGTATTTGTTAAAATTTCAAATTAATTAAAATGATATGTTTATATGTTATCTATAAGTACTAAAAAGTTTATATATTTAATATAAATAGGGATCTATGATTGTCAAAATAAATATATAAATAATATTTTTAATTTATTCACGAGTATAATTCTGCGTGATGAGTGATTTATACAGTTTACAGTTAACAGTTTATACACTCTGGCATAAAAGGCAGGAGGTAACTTTTAAAGTGGAATAAGTAAGAAAACGTTACTATATAGAGTTCCATGACAGCTTCATTGATACAATTTTTCTATGGGTTATCTTCGGGATTGTTGCCTTTTCCATACAATGAAGTGAGAACGCGAGAATTTCGTTTAATAATAATTTATTATTGAATGCCAAACATTCACAAATTATAAGATGGATAATATAATGTCTATATCTCACATGACGTAACTTTGCATGAGTTTTACGAAGTAACCAGTAGATATTGATTTGACCAATAAATTGAAATTGCGAGATCAGACGATTTTCGCAGATATTTAGGCGAATGCAGTTTGATCATGAATTGTGATTATTGTATTTTTAAAATGTTACAATACAATTAATTTTTAATATTATTTAAGAAATTATCTTTATACTGCATTGTTGGGATGTGTGAATCAAAACTCAATATATATATATATATATTTATATTTATAAAAGGTAGAAAAAGTATTATAAATATCATGATATGTAAATAATAACTTGGTTTTGTTTATGCATGCATATCCGGTATAGAAATAGTCGGTGAGCTAACGGTTATTTTGGAGTCGTTTAATTCAAATTTTTCCAAAAGCACAAAATTTGGCATATATGTTGATCATACCATACTATTTCGATTTTTGACAGGCGTCACTTGTAGGCGCCATATTGGCGAAATTTCAAAATATCCGCCAAATATGACATGTAAATTCACTATCTATGCAAGAAAAACTTAAAATCGAAAATAACTGCTTTATGATGCATTTTGGAAATGAAAAATTAACGTAAAAATTACGTTTTTAGTGCATATCTCAAAAAAGAAGCATCTGAAAACATATAACGGTATTACAATAGATAGGAAAACTACAATACTCTATCAGATAGGGTAATTTAAAAGAATAGAAAATGTTCAGAAATCCACTAATGGTCAAAAAGGGATATTTTGTCACTAAATCAGCACTTTTTGACAATTGGGAGATTTATGTAGTCGATATTCTTTGTAGTCGATTATATGTCCCCTTCACGAAACGTTCAATTCATTCTATTTCAATTAAGATATGCGATGATGCCGGCCAACTAGTACCATTCATCGAAGGATAAACTGTTATCACGCTTCGCTTTCGAAAGCGTCTATAAACAATTATAAAGTAATTTAAATTCAATTTGGAATAATCATGATTAGATAGGTATTCGATACCAATTGGGGTTGGTGGTGGATTTCATGCATCTATGCCCGAATATGCCGGCAGTCGTCGTCAAGTTTATTCAGCATTATCAAGAGATTTGATACTCCTATTCTCAGAAAATTAATGCCACACATGTTAAAGGCTGGTAAGCGTGTTGCCCAATCTGCCGTAAAAGTTGGCACAGGTCTCATTGCAGATATTCGTCAGAATCATAGAAAGCGTATATTTGAGAGGATATTCTAGCCCCCGCTGCAAATGATCAAAAGGGCTCTGGTTGTCCAAGTAGAAAAAGGCCTATAAACAAAATTAAGAAATCATCTGTTCTATCTAAGAAACTGAAAGTATCCTCCAAAGCAAGAAAACGAAGAGAAAAAACAAATCTAAGAATTGCTGCTTCCAGATACTGATTGCACCTGCACCAAGTCTGAGTTGAGGCTTTTTGATCAGCGACTAATGCAAATGGTTATGGGTCAAGCACATTGGGTTTATATCCATCCCCTTTATAGCGTTTCCTAAGACAATACCCCGGTAGAATTTTCCATTTCGGGTTCCTCTGATAAATATATTGATACCTATTGGAGCTGTAAGTGGTAAAAACAGATGAGAGTGAATTTACCACCGGACAAAAATGTGCTCCCATCAACAATATTTTACATAGTCTTTTCTTCGATATCAAACTGACTGTGGGTGAAAAACAGGTGGAGGGAAGAGTGTAAATATATCCCTATCCTGCTATTCTCAGTAATATACTTCAATACTCCAATTTGGAGAATGGAAGCCAACTTGCTGCAACTGGTTTTCGCTAAGGATACTGACGGAAGAATGGTCCCATTGCACGACTGGCGAGCACTTTGAATAGTAAAACCTTTCAACTATGCGGCCCTCTTTGGCTCGATATGATTACACAGAATAAATACCTACTCAATCAATTGGATTTCCATATTAAACTCGTTCGAGCCAAGACTGATTTCTACATGATGGTTTCTGGTGGAAGAATTAAAAATATCGATGAGTAAAATTGCACCAAGCATCAATTTGGATCTTGATAGACAACTTCTGACTCATAATGCCATACATACTGTACAACAGCTGAAATTCTCACCTATACCAACCCAAAAGGGAGTATTAATCATATTAAGGTGGGGCTGTCCACCAAGTTGATTACTGTTGGAATGGTTAATAATAAGGCTTATAACATGGCCGGCGCCAATAGGGGGGCCAGGGGGGCCATGGCCCCCCCAGAAAAATCACTGACTGCGCCCCTAAGATATTACTTGCATAGGTTATCTTGCTAAAACTGTCCTGCTAAAATTAGCAAGCGATTGCACCACGTAACTTAGTTCTAAGTTAACGAGTGTGTTATATTAATGGAGATGTTCCAATCCCTACAACTTTCAAAAATATTATCTCAACCAAATGGTTCTCTATAAGGATGAAAAAGTCTGTACCCTTTTGACGTCTAACTACCTACTATGAGAAAGGCTTATCTAAAGTATCTATTTTATTTTTATTTATTTATTTATTTATTTATTTATTTATTTATATATATATATATTTTTTTTAATTTATTAGATATTTAATTTATGCGTCATAACATATAGATACATGTAAATTAATTTTAAACTTATGTATTTATCCCTTTTATATTCTTGATTGACGAAGATTTTTACAATCACATAAATTCATACATTTTGTTTTCTATTTTGAACTTAATTGACCATTATATGATCAATATTTTAGAAACTATGAACATATTTTTTCAATAATACATTTCGACAATATGTAAATAAATTTGGTATATCTAATTCGTTTGATAAATTATAGTTTCATAAATGGGATCTCAAATGTGCGTACAAATATATAGGTATAATAGTTTTCTTAGTCTAATTCTTCATTATTAAATTAATTATGAAAATAAATTTACAAATAATATAACAAATTCTAAATTTAAAACAATTACCAGTTTATAAAAGTAAAGCAAGTTTAAATTTCTTTTCATAATAAAAATTGAAATGAAAAACTTCCTGAAGTTTTAAATGATTCAAATAAAACACATTTGCGCCATTGAGCTAACATTTATTGTGTAAAAGTTATATGAATTTGTTTTAATTTTTTATACCAAAGTAATTATCCAGGTATTTAATATTGTCAACATTCCTACCTTTTGTATACACGAATTCTGAAAATATACTGCATATTTTTTACTTCATTGAATGATTTTTATAATTGTAAAAAAGTTGTTTAATTATTTATTCTATTATAATAAGTGAATATTGGTTGAATAGAGTTATCAGTCGCTTAAGTTTAACCATTTAACTATTTGACTATTATATTCTGACTTCAATGGGGGGCTTTCTTCATTTAATTTAGTGGATTTTTTGGGTAATATGCTGTAATTTAAAAATGAAAATCTTTCATCTTTTTATATTGACATAATACATAATTTTATTTCTTGAAACATTTTTAGAAAAAAATTTTTCTTGAGAATTGTTAATTAAAGAATAGCTATCGACGAATATGTCTGATAGTTAAACACCCTATGCGCTTTTATTAAAAACGGAAAAACACAATATAATTAGATTTTTTAATAATAATTTGTTAATACAATTTATGTTGATCATATTTATGAAATTTCAGAAAATATACAAATACAAACAGCAATAAATTCGGAATAATTAAATGTAAGAAAGAAATAAAACAAATTTAAATATCATAATTTTCTAACATTTTACGGACGATATTGTATAAAAAAAACAGATTGATTAAATATATAATTGCATTTATGGTTATATGAGGTTATATAAAATTAGATCAAAATATCGCCTTTGCAATACGGTCATTTTATACATTTTTAAAAGGATGACAAAATTTACAATTTTATTTCTTCGGAATTTTTTCACTCATCATCATGCGATATCATCATATAGAATGAATTTCTTCATAACAATATTTCAATTATTTGACATAATTAACGAAAATTAACGGTTTGAATTTCTCCATAATTTCAAAAAGGATTTGTTCAAGATACAACCATAGATTTGTCTATATATTATTTTAAATGATTATTAAGCTGAAAACTTTACATTATAAAATATTATTAAATGTTGTATAACTAAATATATTTATTGAAAAATGTTGTCTCTTATTTCATTTTCATAAAACACCCCAAATGTATGATTCGAAACTTTAACAAATGTTTCTTTTAAGATTGTAGTGTATTATTTGTGACAAAAAGGAACTTTATCATATTTCTATATTCTTTTTTAACTAATATAGTATACATAAATAAAGTCACTATAAAGTACACAATAAATAAAGTCACTTTTATATTGTCATTGATTTTTTAAATTATATAATTAAAACATCTTTAATTTATTCTTTAGCTTTTTATATGCGGAGAAATTAATAAATAGGTAGTCTGTAAAATACTTATTCCTTCAGCTGTAATGAGGGTAAAACTTAATGAATCGAAAATTATATCTCAGGCTATTTTTCATTAAAATATTCTATTTTTTATCTTCAACTTTAAGAGTTTTTTATTGATATTATTCCTACTGAAACATATTCAATATTTATACTCATATTTATCGTAAGATATTCGAAAATTAGGAAAATGGTTTATAGCATAGAGTAATTATAAAGTATAATTATTCTATGGTTTATAGTGCATTTGATATGTCATTCCGCGCGCTATTGCTGTGCAAATTTATTTTTTGCAGTTTCTGATTGATTAAGGTGTCATCAATTGAAAAATTGTGGGGAACAAATTTTCAGACCCTGTAACCCATTTTTATCGGCCCTGGACCAAATGTAACGGAAATTCCTTATCTTAGTAAGAAAAAAATTAAATCGCAAATAACTGTTTTATGATGCATTTTAGATGTATATAATACATTACCAATAAATAGAAATATTTATAAATTGAAAGTATCCCTAAAGTCCGACTTTTTAATTCAAAATAATAAAAAATCAATGATATCGATTTAATTATGTATTTTATTATAAATTAGCAGTAAATTTAAAATTATATAAATATGAAATATTTATCAGAATGAGAATCACAAATTTGAATTTTTATTGCAGTGATCATTTCCAAATCTGTTTCTATTATAACATTTTTGTAATTCATAATCAATGCCTTTTATGTTCAAGTCATTTGCTACACAGTTTTAATTGAGCTTCAACAAAAAAGATAATGTTTGTACGAACAAGGGAGGCCAGGATTTTTAATTTTCTAAGTAATTAATGTTGTGATTCTCATTTTTACAATGGTTTCTTATTTATTCTATTGTATATGTATTTTTTTAATAAATTATAAAATTAAATCGTTACTATTGATGATTTATTATTATATATATATACTTTTGGAAAGCAATGTCCACGAAATATTTAAATATTTTTACTAAAAAATTATATTTATTTTATATATTTTTATTGCCGATAACTTTTTTACACAAAGCAATTAAATTTTTAGAATATGTCTATTAACTATTAATATATAATATCTAAAAACAAATTTAAAAAAAATCTATTTTTACGTGTTTCAATGTTCACATCACCTTTAGAAAATTCAGAAAATTAATTTAGAAAAAATTTCATTTAGAAATTAAGTTATTTATAATTAGCATATAGTCAACATTTATTTTTATATTAAATTATTCACATTTATCAACAAAGAAATAAAAACGAAATTTAATTCGAAGATATAATATAACGATAAATCGTATTTATTCAACAGATTTAGTAATCCAATCTTATTATCTCATACTCTTTTCAAAAAGACCAAATGTGGTAACAATTAAACAAAAAAGCTAAATTCTAGAAAGTATAAACGCCTTGACATACATCATTCTATTAATACCAATCTTTTTATATTTTTTACATTATTTACTTTGAAATAAAATGAAAATTCTATTTAATTTTTAATATTTAGAGATCGGAAATTAAAGAATAATCAAATTTTGTAGAAAAAAATCAAAATGTATTCAATAAACCATAAAACCAGTATTATGTGCGTATTTAAAACTTATTTTATATAAAAATTCTATCCTTCCTTCTTAATTAAATACATATAATATGAAATCCTCAAATAATTACATTGTTGTTTGAGCAATGAAATTGTATCTTAAATTAAATATTATATATACAGATGAATATCGTATAATAACTATAATGATCTAAGGATAATGGATATTAGTAGCATCTTTATATATTCCGAAAGGAATTCTAAAATTTCAGATATATGGTCAATTTGAAAAAATACAAATCCTTTTATGTAATTCATAAACAGAAATTATTATCTTAAGATAATGAATTAGTTTAAAATATAATGTTATGCATTTTATTATAAATTAACTGAGAAATCTAATTTTCTAATGTATTATGTCCAAGAAAAGTATACAATCAAAGATATATGTTGTTGACAAAATGAATTCAACCGACGAATATCGTCGGACGTTGTTTTTTTTATCTGGAACGTAATTCGTCGGCAGCAGTCCGATGGATTGCGTACTTCAAACACTTACTGAACAGCGCAGTCTGTCGGGCTGTTGCCGACGATAAATTTAGTTCCACGACGAAGGAACGCTTGTCAGGAACGCAATCCGTCCGATGAGAACGGTATATTCGTCGGGCAACCCAATTTTTCACCAATATACAGTCATATAACTTAAGACGTTGAACTATTTTTGTTTCATGTACAATTTTGTTATAATTATTAATAGGTTTGTGCTTTTCAAGTAGACCTTAAAATATATGAAATGAAATTTAAAAAATGAAGTTAGCTCAATTTCATTTTAAAATATTAGTGTTTAAGAACTAACAACAGAGCTTCAAGGAAAGAAAAATTACATTAACAATTTATAATCTGTATATAAACATTTTGTAGTTAAACTATATGGTAAGATTTTAAAATTAAAAATACCGCGTAGGTATTATAAAATATTATTATAGGCATTATAAAATATATCGTCTAATGTGTAATTAAAATTTTGAAAAAAGAATAAAAACATTATTTTTAATTTCAAAGTTTTCATTATTTAAATAACACACAGTCAGTATTTGAACACAACCAGTTAATGTGCACTATGAGTTTCCGAAATGTATAAAGTAGCAGAGCAAGTACTGATTCAAGCGGTGAATAGAAAAGAATATCACGTCGAATCACATTGACAAACTTTTATCGTGATGATTTTGACGCACAGCAATTGATTACACAGCTTCAAAAATTCGGATCATGCTTTGAAGAGGAGGTAAATCTGATGGACTGCATCACATATTAACGAAAATTGTCCCCATCAGAAATAAATTTATTTAATCAATTGTGCACTCTGGTAGGCTTGATTTTAGTTATGCCCACCACAAATGCTGTGAGCGAACGAAGATTTTCTTCCATGCGCCGAATAAAATCATATTTACGTAACAGTATGCAACAAAATAGACTAAATCATTGTATGATTCTCAATATTTATAAGGAAAAATTGGACAATATTGATTTGTCAATCATAGCAAATGATTTCATTCACGGTAGCGAACACAGATTAAAAATATTTGGTAAATTTTGATGCAATAGTTATTCATATTTTGTTATTTAACCGTAATCTGGATATGGTAAAAATAGTTATTATAATTGTGTTTCACTTTATTGAATTTATATCGTACTGTATATTTTATATTATAACTTCCTTGCAATCATGGTTTTATATTTATTACAATATTTATACTCAATTAATATTTAACATATGTGGCTTGTTATGGAAAAGGGACCTAATGGTACAAAAATTCGATTTAGCGTTTTTGACGGATTCGGAGACTTGACGTTAGGCAAATTCGAATGGTCTAAACCGCCCGCAGGTTGATACCTCCACCCGTTCCAGAGATATGAGTGATCAAAGTCGGCTAGTCAGATCTGAAAATCAAACGTTTTTGACGCAATTTTGTCTTTTTTATTCAATAATCAGAATAATGATAATGAACAGCATAATGCAATAATTATAATAATGCAATAATAATAATGATTCAGTCTGATCACTTTCTTTTTCCCGCTACTGGAGGTAGTAAATTTAATAATACAAAGTTATTGTATACAAAGTTATTTAATACAAAGTTTTGTTACAAAGTTATAAATTTATACAAAGTTACTGCTCCTTTAAATACACAACATTTCATTGCAAAACTTTGAACGCTGTTTCCTTAAAAAGTAGAAAAAAACCATAAGGTCCCTTTTTCCATAACCAGCCACATATTTATATGTATGGTAATAATATGATCGCCATAACAAAGAACTATGGTATAATAACATAATACAATATTCGTATTTTTATTATACGGTCGGGCGCCCATCTGACGTTTTGACGCACCAGGTAAAATTAGCTTCCGCCGGCACTGCAATTTGTATTTAATTTAGCTGCATCTCATGGTGAACCCCTTAGGCTTATGCATACTTATATTAAAGTTATATAATATCTGTTAGAGCTAAAACGATTTTATTTTTAAAACTCGTTTGAATAATAAGTCTGACAAACAAATAAAATACTTATAAACATTTATTTTAAAATTTCAAACAAAATAAATAAATTGATTATACATAATAAAAATTGCGATTATATCTTTTTATTGTAAATTTAAAATAAGGAAAATAATTAAATAGTATTCAAATTAATAAAGGAGAAAAAAATGTCCGATAATTAAAACTTCAATTTATATATATATTTCCAATAAATTCCGAAATATAGCGTTCACGGAATTTATTCGAAATATATATATAAATTAAAGTTTTAATTAACGGACTTTTTTCTCCTTTATTAATCATGAAACTTCGAAATGCCCACAATAACATACTTAATTTAAAGTATCCAAATTATTATTGTGTTATAAAGGGTTACTAGTAAACAATAGTAATATTCATAAAGATAAATAAGAAGCGTATAAATTTAAATATATACTACATTATTATATTATAATTATTATAATATTCATGAAGATACAAATATATTATTTTTTAAACTGTTCAAACAGATGTTTAAACATCTGAATATTTATTTTTTATAAACAGATGTTTTAAATCCACAAATATTTAATTTATAATTTAATTTATAATTTAATTTTATATACAAAAATAAAAGGGATATAAAATATGTTTCATACAGGTTTATTTCAAATAAAGACGATTTAAAATAATTTCACAAGTTTAAATTGTATTCAGTAATTTTAAGTGTTTAGTACATTAATTAATTGATAAATATAGTAATAAAATCTGTATTAGTTAGAATAACTTACAACTTTTTTCAACCTTTTATTCTTAAAAATAATGGATAATACTGACCACTGGAAAAAAGTAATTTTTTTAAATAATCCTATTTGTACTTACTGAATTATTGGACTAATATATATATAATCTCGATGTTTATTGCTTTATTTATTATTATTAACTCATATAATATTACTTAGTAGTTTTTAAGTAGATATATCAACATGGGTGTAACTAGGAATTTGAGGTGGCCCAGGCAAAGACTGGGTCAAAAGTTTTTTGGGTCCTGGGGTGTAGCTCCCAGAAAATTTTTCAATGTCCTATGTCCTAAATTGTAATAAAGCAATAATAGAGCACGAAAAACCAAGGGAATAAGTTTCAATAAAACATGAAAATTGTATTAGTAAAAAATATACAAAGAACTTGCAGACATGGCAGCCATGCAAGCATTGTTATTCATTGGAGACATGGCAGTCAGTAACTTAGTAATATTTTATAATAAAATCAACAAAAAAAACTTGATTAAAAGCTTAGAACCAATCTTATTTATAAGCCCAAGACCCACACCTTCAGTCAGTAACTTGGTAATATTTCATAATATAATCAAAAAATGTTAATACAAATTTTTTTGTTAATTTACACTGCTCACTGCCCATCAGATATATATACAAATAATGCCAGCATTACTAAATCTATATCATTTGACAAATCATTAGAATTTATATTATTATTTGCTTAACAACTCACAAAAGTATATGTATTCTAATATAATAATTTGCACTATTTTAAATTTTCAAAACAGTAAAACCTGGGCGCCCTGGTTGCCCAATGGCTAGTTATGTGGCTGATCAATGTTAATATAATATGCAATTACAAAATGGCAGTATAGTGTATATGTTGCATCTGGTTGGTGAATTTATACAGTTTTCAAACCATATGTACTATTAACAAATAATGGATAATTACATTGGGTGCATTTTAACAATCTCGGGCTTGCCATTCATCCTGATTATCTTAATTTTGTCTCAATTTAAGACTTCTAGAATAAAATTTTTAAAAATGCTTTAACTATAATAAAACATTTTATTTTGAAGGGGTCAAGGGTGGTTAATTTAAAAAATATATATATTAAATTAATAATTTAATTTTACAATTATTTTTCAGATTTTCAAATTATACACCAAATCTTGTTCTTTATGTATGATCATATGCGGAACAGGGTCCAGTGACAGTTCTTTTTCTGCAAAAGGTTACAGACTCATGGAGCAATTTGCAGGGGAAACTACCACCTATTATACATTTGAAACAGTTTTTTCATGTATCTTTTTTTGTATATATATGCATAATATCCTCATTATCATGATTTTCATATATTAAATAATGTTGAGAGGGGTGTATGATGTTTGTTGAAGCATACTATGGTGCATTATCTGTGCATGGTATGGAGTGTATGCACATTGTTTACATTACTCTGTGAAAAAAATGGAATCACAGCTCATCAATTCATACACTAGGGCTTATTATTAGGCTATTGCTCAGGTACTGCAGAGCATGTCTTTAGGTGGAGGGGTCTCATATTTATAAAAAAGACAATTATGCCATTTATCAGATTAAAATATGTTTCAAACTCCCTATGTAATAAATTATAATTAAGTTTTGTTTCAAGACAACAAATTAAACATTTAGACTTAGAAAGGATTCAGCCACATTTTTTTCAAACAAACAAACTTTTTCATTGATTCATTTACTTATATTTTTTTCATACATTTTACTAATACAAAATATTATATGAAACAAGTAAATGCAGTTGACTGAGCATGGATTCAGACAGTTTTTTCAATAATCTCAGGGGAGACATACCAATTGAGGCAAATTTTATTTTGAAATTCAATCATTCATGAAGGACAATTCTTAATTGATACATGGTGTAAGTAAGTAAATAAAATACATATTATCAGAAAAAGGGACACAGGTCAGACATGACTGATATAATAAAAAAACTGTTACACAATACACAATTACAAACACAGATAAAGATAAATTTGCTTAAAAAATATCAATTCACTGGGATGGTTTGAACAGTTTTGTGGCCCAATTGAAAAATAAATTCATTAGCTGGCTTGTTGATGCAAATGGCTGCTTGAACCATTTATCATTACAAAGTTGCATCTTATTGTGATTTTTAGATGTCTGGAGAATGGGGTGAAGGTGGTGTGAGTTTTGGGCTATTTTCCAAAAAGTTATTGAATATATAATTGTCAACTCTAGGAAGTCCACTGAACATTCCTTCAATATCATCTGATTGCTTTTTGGTAATAGAAAAGTGCCATACTTGAGAATTGATCTGATGGCAGTGATATAGAATTTAACTACATCTTTACAACTGAACTTTGCTTGGATCATGGCTCTAATGAAATGAAGGAGTTGGTTGGATTTTTTAAGATGGCTATTACATGATTGTTCCAATTAAGCCTATTGTTGATGTGGAACCTCAAGGAGTTTGGTGGTTCTAGAAGGACCAATCGTGACACCATTGATTTCTGTTTCTTTTCATTTTGGTCCTTTGCCTTTTCTTTTGTAGGATATTCAGAGTTTGGTGGTCTTTGGGTTTAGTTGCATGTTGTGGTCTTTTGCCCAATCTGATAGAGCTTGGGCTCTAGAGCTGAGAAGACTTCTGTTGTGGTTGGATATGTTTTCAATTAAGGTACTATTGTCAATGAATTTGACATCTGCTACCATCCCATTAATAAGAATGATGAAGCCAATGTTCTTTAATTGATTCCACATATTCTTATTGAGATTATGACCAATTTCCAGGGCATGACATGACAGCAAATTTTTTCCTTTTGAACAAAGCTGTTAATTTTTGTGGGTTTATGACAAGGGGCAGAATCATGTAAAAATGATTGGATTTTTGGATCTTTAAGTTTTGAGTTTTTCTTTATGAAGCTGTAGATAATTTTTTCCTTTCAATTTTTTTAAAAAGAATGAATAAAGTATTTGTGTTGTATGATTAGAACCTACCTCACACCATAATCTTTAGTGGATGCTTGAATGTAGTCACTGTACCTCAGGTTGAATCTTTCCTCATCAGGTCTTCTGACATGCTGATTATGCTTCTCAAACCATTCAAGCATACATTTATCTGAAAACATTTCTTGAGATCAGTCTTCAGTTGTCCACTTGCAATACTTTTCCACAAACTAGAGTTGCTGTTGTCTCATACTTTTTACTCAGTAAGGTATTCTTTGAGGCCAACATCTTTCACCAAGATATGTTTAATCTGAGGGATTCCAATGGAAATATTTAAACTTTGTAGTTCTTGATGAATAGCACTAGCTGTTAAAGTTGGCTGTGATGTAGAAATCTTCTTGATTATTAGTTTTACCCTGGTGAGATTTTGGAAGTCTTCTATGACTTGTTTATTTAAATTATGTTTAATTGATGATTCACTTTGCTATCCCAAGTGAACTGGCTATTTGCTGGGGCGTGTACTTTTCTTCATATAAAATTATTAATTCTGCCAGTTTTTATTGTTATAAGTTTGATCTGCCCATTATTTTTATGAAATTTTCTGTTAGATTGTTATGATTTATGCTGTCAATAAACTTCAAGAAATTTAGATTCTAATGCAAATCCTCTTTTAGTCAATTAATTCAATATTGATTTTATGAATTTTTAACCTGTGGCTGTATTGTTTCCAGCGAAATTGTATATAAAATAATATTTAATAATGAAATTTTGAAGTAATTGATAATTTTTTTGATTAGTTATACATATTTTATTATTATATATCAATAACTCTAAGAAAAGATAACAGCTAAAAAAATATTTGAATATTTTTTCATAAAATATTCTTTTTAAATAGAAATATTATACACATATGAAGTTAAAAATAGGCAATAGTACACAGCCAAACACCCTTATAGAGTATACTACTTGTTATTACATACCGTAATTAGGTACCTACCATTATATATACTATTAAGCCTATTATAAATCATATAGCATATACCAATATTCATACAGCATACTTGTAACAGGGTCCAATAATATATAGCTACTGCAGATAGTGTATCCATACTGCATATATACTATAACTGAATGTATCATATGTAGGTACTTATAATCTCGATTTTAACAACTTTTCAGGAGAGCAATTTTAAAATTCAAAATATATATTGTTTAAATAAAGTTACAACAGTTTGCATGAATGTAACTTTTAACTATTCAACATGATGCCTTCAAATTCATACAGGATGAGGAGATAAGCTTTAGCATACTTAATCAACCTTTTCCTGTCATGACTGTTTTATAAAACACAGACGATATATGTATTTATTTAATCAGTACCTACATAAATAAACTGTATTTACCCATTTGTTTTATTTAAACATATATGCAATACACATTACTGAAGTACAAACTATTCATTTCTATTTTTTGTCAATGAAAGGAATGCATTAATCATTATAATTTATTGCAAATTTGTCATATAGCATATTATTTTTTCAGCCACTAGAGGTTTGGTAAAACAGTGTTTACTAATGTAATTAATTGAAAAAAATATTTGATTATCATTATTATTTAGACTTAACATAATTAGTTGCATGAAAAGTTAAAAAAATAAACTGATAATATATTGTATTTTTCTTATGGATACATATTCAGATTTTAATATAATTATACTGTCATTGGATGTATATTTTTTTAATCTTTCTATACTAATTGTTTATACATTTTAAGTAATATAATTCTTGTTTATAAATATAAATTCTACCTTTATAATTAAAAGTGTTGTATAAAAGGTCAAGTATAATCTGTTACTAAAATAAATTTATATAGTCTTGTAGGTACAAATTTCCATTCAGTAAATAGATGATAAATTATTTTTGTTACATCATTCATAATATAAATAACAAAATTGAAATTGTTTAAATAAAAAAATATTCAAAACAGGTAATTATTATTTGATTGATTATTATTATTGGAAGTCAAATGAAGTTCTAATAATGAGGCACAACATAGATTTATATATACAATAACAAGGGAAGTCAACAATTTAATTCCATTCAAGCAAGAAGGAATATTTTACTTCTTATGAAGCACACACTTTTTAGATAATATGTAATGCACCCTCGACCTCTTAAGAGTGTAAATTTATTGAGTTTTTGTTCAGTTTTCCAGCTGCGCAGTCCATGACACATATAATAAATATTTATTGTGAAAGATTACAACCTTTCAGCAAGCTAAAGATGTGAATGCAGACTTGATATTATTATACAATTTCTTAATAACAATATAATTATTATTAAATTATTGTCTAAGCTAGAAAAATTTATAGAAAGGACGAAAGTGCTTTTGTGTATTATTTGTTTGCTATAATTACTACGATTTTGATTGAAACACTGGCAACAGTCATCGATTTGTTGGGGCTTCCCAGTAGAGTGATGTTATTTAGCTCAGTTAGCTCGTCTATGCTAATGTTTCTTTTAATCAGTCTATGGTTATTTTGTCTATGATATATCAATAGATGCAAATTATTTAAAACTGAAATAATATTATACATCTATGTTCATACAAGGGGATAATTCAGTAATGTACAAAAATATTGATATCTGTTTGTTCTGATTGAGTAATGTGCACTAAATATATTTGAAAGTTTCTTTAATAAATTTATTTCATACTTTTTTAGGCTGAGCAGTTCAAGGAAGAAGCAGTAAAGACAAAAGATAAAGCACAAGCTATTAAATTATACAGAAAAGCTGAAGGTATTTTATAAAAATTAAAAAAATTTAATTTAATTTAATTTAACAGTAAAAATTTAAATACAAAATTGTAAAATAATAATTTTTTTATTCAAACATTGTTATTGATGTAAATAAATGCCTTAGTTGTGTAGTAACCTAAGGATGTAATAGCACTTGCCTTTATATTTTGAGTGTCTAATTATCTTCTAAACATACATAGCAAACTGATCTTATATATAAAAAAATAGTACTCGAATCTGCATTCTTCTAGAAACACTCAATTATTTATGATATTTGATAGTCAATTATAATGTTTTTTTTACACTTTTCTGTTTCAGAATCTTTGCAATTACTTAGAAATAAACTAAGTCCAGATGACGATGAAATTTTTGTAGTGGATATGTTTCTGGCTGAGATTACAAAAGATATTGGAGATCTAGAGGAATCTTTCAAAAGAAAGGTAAGCTATTTTTTATTTAATTTAAATTAAGTTTTTAAATGACACGTTTTTATTATTAATACTAAACTTTATTAATCCTATTCACACAAGTTATAGGTGTAACGTTATATAGGTACCAGTCACTGTGTTTTTTGCCCCATTTTAAATCGGTTAGCAGTCTTCGCTTAATCCAATTTGAGTAAAAAATTAATGAACTCTTATTTCAAATGATACGCATAAAAAATTTGAAATATATATTTTATATTTTGAGCTCAGTTCAAATGTTATGAATAACACTAATTGGCATGTCATTTGCGGCGTTACATTGTAATTTTCTACTCATGTTATCGAGTTTTGTAATTATTATATTTGTATTATGATTTGAATATTAATTAATTTGTGTTCATTGAACATCACCCTTACATATTATATAACATAATTATTTATTTTCATTTTAATCCATTTCGTCAAAGTTAACCACCTTCTGCATTCCCTCATGTCAATTTCGTCCAAAATCTCTATTAATGTTATTCCCGCATTTCAATTTAGTTATTTTGTAATAAATATCGTCCTATTTATATTAATTAAACTTTCGAACTAATCATTATTTATTTTATGCATTGTTTAGATAAATACGAGAGAGAGAGTGTATTTTTCATAGTTATTTGTTACGTAATTGCAGGTGTTATTTGACTTAGTCTGGTTAACAGATATTTTGTATCTAATGTTATCAACTTAGGTAACTACCATAATCCTTATAGGCAACTGTATTGGCTACTGTATTTACACTTACTCACACTCGTACATAATTACCTAGTTATTAGATATCTGATGGTGTATGGTATTTTTAATTTTAAAATTATAAATATCAAAATTATTTAGTTTATAATTTATCTATCGTCCTGTAATCATCTAAATATGCCTCCTCGTAGAAAAAGTAATCGTATTCTTCCAGTTGATCGTTTATCAAGAGAATGGACTGGCTTGAGTTAGCTAGACAAACAACACGGTCAATTAATACGAGATACCAACAAACTGAAAATCGTCAAGCAGCTCAATGAGGTGAACGAAGAAACAATTGGACGAGAGTCAACCTCGATATCACGCAGTTTATCATATAGATATTGTTTCAGCAAACCCTCTAATCACCCTTCTATCAATTTTAAATCGTGTTCAACAACATTTCTATCAAGCTGTTTCCCTCTCCCTACTATGATTTCATGTCTACTTGATGGAAAACTTTTCACACTCAAACAGGCTCGAGATATTCCAGAAAATTGGAACTCTTCGCTCCAAACAACTCAGACGAGAACACTTCGGATGGTTTCTAACTAATGGAATGTCTCCAGAGAATTGTGTCGTTCTTGACGAATTCGGAGTTAATGTTTTAATGCAAAGAACAAAGGAACCAGCAATTAGGGACAAAGAGCAGTTCGCGAAAAAAATTCACGATCATTCTTGCAATCAACACTTATCTTTGATTGTCATTTCACAACAATTGATGGCTCATTCTCACAGGATAAATATTCCAACTTTCTCGTCAATATTCCTCCTTGATGACCAAAACATCACATTTTTTCGGACAATGCTAGAGTGCATCTAGATCCACCAAAACTGCATAATGACAATTATACTATCAAATTTCTGTCTCCATATTCTCCTTTTCTAAATCCAACAGAAAACGCCGGGTCATCATTCAAGGCTTCAATCAAACGATTTCTGGCCGAACCACAAAATCAATGCCGTATTCATGATATTGAACATGCAGCAAATGAAGGACTCAATCTCTATCAGCACAGTCTTCAAATGCTAAATGATATGACTAAACAAGGATACAATCGATAATACCAGTAGTATCAACACATATGATTAGCTAATTACCTATAGATGTGTTCCAGAAGGGGATAATTGAACTCTATTTGCTCTGTTTCGCATTTTCTTTGATAATTCTATAATCATGATTGGAGGAAGGAGTCAGACAAAGTCACACAATTGGCCATCTAGATCAAATAAACTGTTTTTATAAAGTTAATAAACTTTTTGTGGGGAAAAATACTGTGTCTGGTATGAATAGTTCCGATCAGTCAGTTCCGATTTGCGTTGACTATTCTGAACTATTTTGTTCGAAGTGATTACACATTGTCATAGCATTTTTTTCTTACGTATATTATGACCTCTCAAATTCTCTACTTTTTTAAGGTCACTGGAAAGAAGTCTACGAATAAAGACATCGACGTCTTAAACGAGCTTGAAACTCTGTCAGGTAGTCTTCAAACTCAACTGGACAAACTCATGAGTGATTTGAGTAAAACGAAAGACAAAATCCTTGAAACCAAAATAAAACGAGATGAACGCAAAGAGTGTTGTCGAAAATATCAAGAGGCTATTGATCTTGGACATAATTCTAATCAGAGATAAGAATTATTAAGCCAAATATGATTTTTCTCAATATTTCCTATCCAGATTTCTAATTTTTGTTAAGTTTCATTTTGTTTTGTTCCATTCTTATTGCTTCATGTTTTTTTAGAATCTGAAAGTCAGTATCTTAGTCAAACTTTAGAATGAGAAAAAAAAGAAAAACTTTTATTTAATTGTTAAAAAATTGTTATCCTCATTTGATTAATTATAAGTTATGAATTGTTTTACATTATTTATTATTGCTTTACAAATACAGTTTTTTTTCGTTTATAATGTAATTATTTCCAAAAATAATGTTGTATATCTATCTACATGTACCCTTTATCAATGCCGTTATCTTTCTATTAAAAATATTTTGTGTATATAATTATTAAAATGAATATTTTTAAATGTACATTTCTTGTTAATTACTTTATTTTCAAATAAATATTTGTATTTATTCTATTTACAATATGGTTAGGTTACGTAATTTATTTAGTTTTTAAAACGGGATATCAAGTTAAATAGGCGTAAATATTTTTTTATTTCTTTTAAAAATTACGTACGAACACTATAATCTAGAATAGCGTAAAAGTAAAATATAGAACATTTAAGAATATCCAATACATATAAGATGACAAAAGATATAATTTGCGCAATTCCATTTTAAAAGTGTATATTTTTGTCAAATTCATTCTTTTTGTCATTACTGACGTTTTAGCCGAAATATTTCAAAATGTATTAATTTGTTTTGAAGCAGCAAGCTTGGTGCATACGAATTCGTTAAGATAAGTTTTGTATTTGGTGTAAATCTAGAAAATGTTAGCGTCCGTCTAATAACAAATATTGATTTTTACTTTTCCTATTATAGGTCACCATCTATTTTTACACAGTTCATATTCCAAGCTTGAAAACATATGGCTTGTAAAATTATACACCGTACTATGTAGATAATAGTTAGAAATGATCAAAATAGATTGCGTTTCCTCGAATTTTAAATTCACACACATATTAAATGAGTTCCTACAGGAATGTAACGGATTTAAAGGATAAAACATAAATTAATCATTTTATAATTATGATACTAATTCATTACTGACAACTAAATGTTTAGAATTCTTTTTAAATACATATCTAAGCAATGTTGACCACAGTTTGTAATCAGACCGACGCCTCTTTAATATAATTAAATATCGTGACGGTGATTGATTATTAAATAGACACAACAAAGTACTCCTGATATGTGACTATTTATTAACTATATTAACTTACGTATTTAGCAGGCATGTACCAAAAGGTATTCGTTCATTATACCGCAACATGTAATCAGACGGACGATTCATCAAATCAATAAATGAGCACATGTGCTAAAATACATAGTTGTAATCGACGTATTTGAAAAGCCTTAATATTTTATGATGAAAATATTCTAATGTAAATAAAACATGTAAAAAAATAATTTAAAAAGGGCGCAGTCGTTCGACCATAATAGCCAAAAATCCAAATGTGCAGCGATTTGCTGTTTAGTTTAAGTAAAATATTCTCTAGACAATATATAAAATGCAATGAACGGCATTGCATAATATTTTGATTTATTTTTTGTAAACTAAATTTTACAAGTTATGATTCCTTCCATTAATTTCTGATTCGTATTCTCCGAACAATTGTTATAATAAATACTAAGAGCAGAATTTATTATAAAAAGTATTGTTTTATTTAATTTCAGACTCAACAATTTAAGTCAATAGGTGTACCAACTAATTACCTAGCTCCCCACAATAAACCCCATTATTAAGCAAAACAGCGTACCTAGATTTCCATAACAGTTAAAATTAATTGGATATACTATGACATCAGCAGCAGGTGAGCGGGTTTGCCGCCAGTCATATATCCGGTAGCCATCCATTATATAGATTGCATAACTCTTAATAGTGAACCAAACAACCTTTTAAATATACACTGATTAAATTTGAAGAATTAATAATCACAAAATTACAGATACGTGACGAACATATAAAGGAAAATATTTTTTCTTTCTAATTTTTACTCGATGAGATTATTACTAACAACGGCTTATAAGGTGTAAGTCAAGCTATAATATAGAAATTTGACATAGACGGTTTGTATATTAAAAGTTTTACTGTGTATAAATACAATAATTTTTATAAAAATAATCTGAATCTCAATTAATTTGAATTTACATAAAAATAAACACGATTACAACCTAGTATATATATATAAGCACAATAATGATAAATGCAGAAACAAAAGCACTCGGTAGTCAAAAGAATCCACGAGGGGGAAATATAGATTGAAATGCATAATTATTGTTGGATTCGGAGAACAGCATTATAAATAGATGTATCTGGAGGTAGCAACATAGACTTTTCAAAACAAACAAAACATAAATATCTGCAAATGGTTGCTAAAACCAAGATATTATACTATCAACAAGTACCGTTACGCATGAATGAATGTTTTAATCGATACGAGTAAATATATATGGAGATTACACTCAATTTCAAACCTTCAATATTAGCAGATAACTTCATTCAATGTACGAATTGAAAAAGTTTTGTTTTAATGTAATATTACAAAGAATTGTTCATTTATCAAGAGACTTCACACTGGATTTCATCCAGCTTCTAAAAATGGATTCCATCCTGGATCGAGCTGTTTCACTGCCATTGTTGACTGTTGGCCGAATTTTTGTGGGTCGTAATGTGGACACGAAGTTGTGCAGTTCGAGGTAGCTACTATGTTCACTATAGGGCACGCCTGCAAAATAGAAATTATAACAGTCCATTATTAAAAAAAAAAATATTACTATTCATTTAAATAATAACAAAAGTTCATTGTACAAAAATGGAATATTAACGTTGGCATTACAGTTGGTTAAATGTTTGCATGCATATAATATTTATATTTGTATTTTGCTTTGACTCAAATTTACAATCACATAGGTAGAGTATATTTAAATAAAATATAAAATAACATTAATCCATTGGTATACAATAATTTCTTTTTAATATAATTATTTAGTGTAGTAATTGCTTTTCAGGTTTTCTATTAAAGGAAAGAAAAAACAGACAACAATTCGTACTAATTAAATTAATCCAAGTAGAATTTAGAATGCTAACCTCATTAACAAAGATCATAATACAGATTACCTGTATTGTCAAAAAGAAATGTTTCAAATAAAATCGGTAAATAATATGTAAAACTATTAAATATCACTAGATTGTATGTAACCATGCAACTAGATAATTAAATTTAAAAAACTAAACCAACACTTTCATTTATTTAATTTGAGTTAGCTTGGAAAAACACCAATATTGTAATATACATAGTAATATTCTTAAACTAACCATAAATGGTCCAAGTGCTTCCACTGCCTTCAACCTTTAGCATGCTCTTATTTTGACCCTTATCAGCCGCAAAAGTCCACCCAGTAGGTCGAAGTGCCAACACTTTTGTATAACAGCTGGTGTAGGCACTGTCGTCATCCCCCTTCCTTTGTTTATCCATCGTCACCTGCAGATGTCGTCGGTGGTCTTCCAATTTGGTGCCGGTCAATTGGCCAATGGGAAGCAGGTGCAGGCGGGCTTTCAACCAATCGGAGGTGAGAAGAGAAGAAAGGCGAGAGTCTTGCAGACATTCAAGGATAGATAACTTTTCTTTTCTAGCCCATACTTTACAATTGAGTGATTCTGCGATCGCTAGAGTGAATAAGGAAAAGAATAAATCACCTTTGAAGTAAATAAACTCCTTCAGGACAGGTTTGTACTAATAGGTACCTGAAAAGATTCGCTCTTTGCCCAGAGTGTATGTGCCACAAACTATCAATGTATCTGGTTCAATGCTAATTATTCTGTTCACAAGATCCACAGTGGCGCTAATCACTACTTCTTGACTAGGAAATGTGTATGCCGGATCGCAGTAGCTGCACGTTTATGGAGACAATAATTACTCATATAATAACAGAATGACTGGAATAAATGTAACAGTTCAATCATGCACTAACAACTTACGTTGTGTCTAAAAACAAAGTGTCAATTCCGCCATTAAGTCTTGTCTTGAGACCCGGGTAACACAGCATTTCAGGTGTAGCACGGAAATCTCCAGTGTGGAGGTGCGGACGACATCCTGGAACTTCAAATAAAAGGAGGATCGCACCAGGACAACTGAAATCAAAACGATTAGCAACACATTTTCAGCAACATCTACAAAATAAAATATATATAAATTATATTTTTCAGCGAAATTATTTATAATATTAATTTCAAGTACTTCCTTTTCATAAAATATCTTGAACAAAAATATAAAATAACTCTCGGCTAATGTAACTCGATATTCCTACATTTTCAAAAGAAGCAAACAAGATACAATTACTAATCCCAAGTGAACTCTACCCACTCTTCAATGGGAGTGATTTAATCCAAGGATGCTTCACCAGTTTCCAAATGCAAGGTAAACCACTTGACACACTAGAGGTAGCAACGTCATAGCAAATAATAGAAACTCTTCAAGCTTTCTAGTTGAAGTTAATTAGCTACGATAGAGCATCAGAAAAGGAGAATCGTGGGTTGACGCACGTGTCATGTATCCAGTAACCTTTCCTTTTTAATTAAAACAAGGGTCAAATTAAAAGAACAAACCTAAATTGCTGAAAGCTATGACCCGTTGTTATAAGAAATTTTACAATACTAAAATATTAAAACGTGTAAATTAAATTCATACTAGACTTACTATTTTTATTAATGAGTATTATTATAATTATGCAGGGATACAATTACAATTGAAAACCAGATCACCACTATTATATTGTAAGAATATTTCAAAGATCGTAAATTATTGAAATTTAAAAATGTTTTAAAAACTAGTTGACTGCGGTAAACAAAATAAAAAACTTATTTTATTTAATTGATGTTATAATTTATTATAATTTTACATTTTACTATTTGATTTGCTTAAAACTATATCGAATGGAAAATTTGGCATTAGAAAACATTAGGTGAATTCAAGGTCGTAATGCAATAAATATCACTGTTTCAAATGTTTAGCATCAGACAAAATGACTTACTGATTGGCTTCCATGGCGGTCACAGAAATATTTTGAACATGTGTTGTTTCATTTAATTCTAATATATGAATATATTTTCTTGGTAAACCAATCCTTTTCTCAACTAAATTTCCAGTTATCTACAAAATAAAGACAGATATTTTTTACTTTAAAATCCACATTTGCTTATCTATGCTAAATATTTTTTAAATAATTAACACAGCCATAACAATGCTATAGGTGCATGAAATTTGTAGCACAAATCGAATAAAATTACAATGAATTCTAAGGATCAAATTGAAATTTCATAATATATGTATATATAGAGCAGTTTATTTATACACTACTGTCAAGTAATATAACATGTACTTCAGAATAATTACCTTACTGCAATATATATTACCACGAAAGGACTTTTTCAGTCCTCCATAGTGATCATAATGGAAATGTGTCAGGAAATAGGCATGACAATTGTTGATATCACCGTAGCTGAACGCATCAATTGTAAAGTTAGTGCCTAAAAATTAAAATAATAAATATGTAACTAATAATATAAAAAATTAAATAAGAAACAATATATATATCCGATTTTAGTTTTTCTAAAAATGCAACAAGGCCCATGATTATTTTATGTGTCTTTCTGACGAGATTGAAAACTAAAAATGTGAGTCAAAATCGTACTATCACATAAATTTCTAGATAAATGCAATATTTATAAGAAAACAAAAGGATCACCAAATATTTAAATTAATAAAATAAAAGAGAGATTCTCCCTTTGCAACATGATATAACAAAATAGGAAGAAACAAAAAGCCTATGTTCCAGTAAAACTATAATTTATTTACAAATTTTCGGAGACCACTCCAAACATGTGTAAAACAATGTGTCTGACTGCCGATCAGAAGGTAGCGGGTTCGAGCCCTGGCTCGGACCGAATTAAATACCTCGTCCCTGGCTGGCAGCTGTGCCAGTCGAGAGCTTAGCGACCCGAAAGGGTTCGTTTGATTGACTCAAAAAAAAAATTCTGTAAAGCGCCGCTGACATTGTTACAATCTGGGGCGCTATATCAAATATATAAAATAAAAAAACAGTGAGAGATGGGTAATATACAGATAGGGAATATACAAAGCTATAAAGGTAACGTAACAGTTTACATAATTGTTATAAGATTAAAAGGAATCAATATAGAATAAAGAAAGGGAGTTTATAATCGAAGGTGGCTAAAATGTAATATATAAGATGAATGTTAAAAGTTCGTTGCACTCAAATTTACTGTGATTTGTGGTTTTCTCTCTTGTATGTAGATAGTTTCTTTAAAGCGGAGATTGAGAGGATTGTTGTCTTTGGCCAAAATGGAGACGTTGAAATTGAATTTACAGATTTGTGGATAAAGCTCGAATTTTATTTTGAATTGTTCCTTGACGCGGGTGTGGAGTTCTGATGGAGCTGCCGATATATATGTGTTGTCGCATTTGGCGCAAGTTTTTTCATATACACAGCCTTTTGAGTGACAAAATTCCGATTTGATTTAGCAATCTGCCATGTTGCATTATATATAGACTAAAACTTAAACATCGTCGTTATAAAATGTCAAGTATTATAATTGTATTGTAGTTTGACCTCTCCGAAACGTTAGAAATACGTTGATTTAGATAATTGTTAAAGAAATTAATAATAAAATTGCATGTGTATATAAAAATGTGATCTTATTATAATTATCCTAACTATATATTCGCACTGAGAAATAAAATCATAACAAGATCTAATTCATCAAAAAACTAAAATAAGACAATTATGTAAATTCTTTTAAATGTCAATAAAGTTGAATAGCTTCTAGATTATTTTCTACTAAATATTTACTAATTTGAAACCATAAATACCTGGAATCCACTTGTAAAAGGGGCATTCTCTTTTAGGCTTGCCACTGGATGGCTTTTGCTTGATAACGTTTATTTTAGCAATCGATTTTCCTTCTGGTCTAAACTTGTGAACAACATCCGTTGAGCTGTTCAAAAAGGAAACTATACTCCGTTGACGTAGAGCACCCTTACTGCCGCTATTCGAGGAAGAGCTAGCTTTGCTTTGAAATGATTGTGAGTTTTCGTCATCGTCACAATTATCAATAGTGATCACAATCGGTGGAATTGCCTCTTCATGATTAAGCAATCGTTTTATTTGATCGTCCTCCTCTAAACAAGATTCTTCAAAGGGTGGTGGTGTTTCCGGGACGAAATCTAAAAGATCCAAGTCCTCGGTATCGTCACAGATTGTTGCCGAGATAACAGAGGATGATTCATTTGTATTGTAAGGACATGGAGACGTTACGCAAGAAGACACTGGAGTAGCGACAGCAGACAATACTATGGTGCTAGGAGTTGCACTAAAGTATTTAAGAATTGTGTTCGACTGCCATGTGATAGGAGGCTTCTTTGATGCTTTACCGCCTCGTCCTGCTCTTTTCTTCATGAACTAAAAACAAACACAATTTGGATAAATTAAATTGAAGGACAAAAATTTAATGTATTAATTCATACGGTTCTCAAAATTAACTCTTTTTGCAAAATAACTATTAAAAGTTTGAACCAAATCAAATGAGAATAAAGAAATGTAATTAACTAAGTTAATTAAAAAATTCTCTTCTCAGATAATCAGTTTCAGAAATATCAATATTTATAAGCGACCTAACAGTAATAGTGTTCACATCAAACACTATGCATTTTTGGAGTCTCAATGCTGTGTAGAAACCCTGCTTTATTTAAAGGGGTACATTTCACGTCACTTCTTACTGTTGAGATGCATGGAAATTTCTTCATTCTGTATGATGAAATACAGAAAGCTGCCTGTAGAGAATTGTTGCTTACGTGTGTGACTACTTCTCTAATCCATTCAAAACACTGCTTTTCAGATCGCCACAGGCTGCACATTAGCCACTAACATTTACCTCCTACACCACAAAACCAACATCCTCCAATTCAATACCCATAACAAACTTCTTTCCACCCAAGCCCTGATCCAGCTTTACACTCCTCTCACCCCAATCACCTTCAAAACAGAAACATCAAACGTAGATTCAAACATAACAACATCACTAAACACCTTCATGACATCCATCCACCTCTTCCTCACAACACAGATCCATCGACAACATCACCTACAAAAAACACCATCAAATCCACACACACCAACATCGTCACCGAAGCCATCCTATCTCTCGCACATAATCACTCAACACACCTACACCAAAATCAACACTACAGAAACCACATTTCCTAGATCCCTAAAGTCAAAATTTGTCAGCATTCATTATTTGAAAAATTGTGTTTTAAATAATCACTTACAATAATTAATTTCTTCATTACACAGCTTAGTAACTAATTTTACACAAATTTAAATGTAAATGTATACAAATACATATAAACTTTCATTCCATATTGTTTTAAATTTTTTTTAACTTAGCACATATTTAAAAAGTCAGTTATTCATCAAGAATTTCAATAAATATTTAGTTTTAATTGATAATCATTTAATTTCAATATAACTATTTTTTGACTCTTAAATTATTTTATACATCATATAAATTTGCAATAAATATTGAATTTATTATGTTTTATTTGCATAAAAAATTATATGATAATTTTATTTATCAAATTTGAAAAATTATCAAAAAATGTCAGAATATCATATATAATAATTATGAACATATGTCATTTGAACTTATAATAGTCTACTTGGGCTAAACCTGACAAGAAAAATGCAGAAAAAATTGTCTTGTTTAGACAAAATTAATAAATTCTGTATATTTCTCTCCACCTATCTCATTTAATTTTAATCAAAGTATAAAATTTTATTTTGTTCTCAAGTGGTAATGTTAAAGATTGAGAGACAGTCAGACACTGACCATTTAGTTGTACCATGGATTACCTTATTTAGTGTTATTTTACATTGCTCTTTTGGCAGCTTGTTTCTCTTAATCTTAATAATAGTAACATAATTATACATATGTTATCTACTTAGAGACTTTATTACATCATCTTAACTAGCTTTAATAAAATTTATGTGTACTTACCTTGCATACATTGCATAGGAAAATATATGGGTATAAAAAATGTTATATAATGGAATCGTTGTTTCCTTTAGGCAATGGAAAATAAATGGTAAATTAATATATTATATTTGAAACAAACATTCGTCTAAAGTCCAGTTTATTCAATATTAAATACATACTAAGAATAGGATGAAAGGGAAGAAAAATAGGGATTGAAAATCAGTCTGGTATTGACAAATTCCAGTTTAGCTTGAGTAGACTCTATTTGCATTAAAAATATCTATCAGGAATGATTATAAGAAACAGAAACTTTTAAAAGGGGTTCTATTTATAAATAGAAAAACACAGCTTTCATAGATTATTTTGGTTAATTTAAATGTTTTTTCTCTCCAGTTTTTAACATAAAACTTAGTTTTTTTTAATTTGTTAGGTCCATAGTAGGATAAAAAGTGTTATACAATAAAAAAATATTTCCAGGTATGCAAGTTAAATTTCCTGCTATTCCAAACACATTAAAATTCCCTGAATTTCCAGGTTGCAAAAACCTATATATATAATGGTTGGCTTGATGGCCCATCAGTAAAACCATCCATGTACATTGTGTAATGTGTGCATAAAGAAAAATTGTATTTGTCAATATCATATAATACATAAATAGTCAGTCTCATCTTCCAATCCTTATCATTATTATATAACAAATTTTTTAACTATACGTAATTTTATCCTATGTGTCCACATCTCAATCAACACAATAATTGTTGACTGTCACTCATTGGAAGAAATTTTTTGATAAAATTTAAGGACAAATTAGGGACAAAAATAAATGCAAATGTGTATAATATAATATTTATTAGTGTAGATATATAATTTCCTTAGTACATGATCAATAAAATTTGAGATTATTTACAATAGATAGTAT
>JAUZNC010057316.1:0-12986 GCA_034780395.1 Vannuccia rotundouncinata | reverse complement strand
ATAGACTGTTGTCACATCATTATATACTGTTGTCACATCATAAGAGACTGTTGTCACATCACTATAGACTATTGTCACATCACTATAGACTATTTTCACATCACTATATAGATAGTTGTCACATCATTATAGACTGTTGTCACATCATTAAAGACTATTGTCACATTACTATATAGATATTTTCCCATCACTATAGACTGTTGTCACATCATTATAGACTATTGTCACATCATTATAGACTATTGTCACATCATTATAGACTATTGTCACATCATTATAGACTATTGTCACATCCTTATAGACTGTTGTCACATCATTATATACTGTTGTCACATCATAATAGACTGTTGTCACATCACTATAGACTATTGTCACATCCCTATATAGATAGTTGTCACATCACTATAGACTATTGTTACATCATTATAGACTATTGTCACATCATTATAGACTGATATCCCATCACTATAGACTGTTGTTACATCATTATAGACTATTGTCACATCATTATAGACTGATATCCCATCATTATAGACTGATATCCCATCATTATAGACTGATATTCCATCATTATAGACTGTTGTAACATCATTATAGACTGTTTAACTTTAGGATTTTCAAGATTTAATTATTATTATTGATCTTGATAAATCCTGCTACCGAGCGACGAAATTTTTGTACTTCACACTTAAGGCGATAAGCAATTAATAATATATTGGTTGCTTTTTTACGAATTTCTCAATAGCCACAGACGAATAGATGGGAGGTAAATATATTTAACACTGTTCATTTATTCTTAAGTGTTTCATAATTTAAAAATGTCCATATTGTGCCGTTTAATATCTCATTATTTTATAATAAGCTTTTAACATATTATTATATTAAGAACTTTCAGTACATATTACACATATATACATATAACACTTTTATATTATACCTACGTATATTTTATATTGAAAATGTTATATTGTTGCATGTATAGCAATGATTTTTCATCTGAAAAAATTGTGCGAATAATACGTAGCAATCCATCGTCACATTTTATTACATTTTAATTGATGAGAGACATACCTTGATAAATTCTTAACCTCCCAATAGTGATTTATCGCTATAATTACATATATATTTATAAGTGAGTTTATCACATGGGATCTGATAAAATTCTATAAATTAAATAAATTTGAATTAATTATTTAACAGAATAAATTTCCACTTTGAAATTTCAAATTATATTTTATGACAAATTCAGACAATTAGTACTATACTCTGAAATTGTAAAATCTATCTCTTTTAAGCAAAGGTACTAAACTTGAAAACATCCATTTATATTTAAGAATAAATTAAGACTGTATTTGTTTTTGATTTTAAACGATTTTCGTGTGTGTATTAAATTGAATAAAAGGGACAAATATTTTCATTTTAACTAAGTGTCTATTTATGTGTACGTACATCAAAACTACCAAATTATTGGTACGAATATGCATAACAGGATCTTTAAATATATTGAGTAGTTTATGAAACAAAGACAACATTATATTCAAATGATTTTAAAACATTTTTCAGCATTGATTGATATCATTCTTTACGAGCTTTCCCAAAATACGAAAATTAGGCTGCTTGATTTATAATAATGAATAAGGGTATTATATTGTATATACTTCGTGTTCCAATAATTTTGTAAGCTTGATAAACGTAATTATCAATAGCAGTTACCATAATTTTAATCTATAATTGCAATAAACATTCTAGTGAATTTATCCGTTAAATTTAATGCAACTTAAAAAAATAATAGTTTTATTCTCGAAGATTTTGTTAAAGTACAGTATAATTTTTGAAAGTAATCTATTATTTTAATGCTGTTACCAGTCATTTAAAAATATATACAATACTTTGTATATCTATGTTTTTTAAATAATGAGATATTTCATTTGAAAAATCAATATTGCTGCTGCTTTATGGTTTTTTCGAAAATGTTTCTATAACAGAATGGAAATATTTTACTTTGAAAAACATGCGAGGTCGGTCTTAAAATATCTTTGAATGCATGCGTAAATTGATACAGTCATTGAAGCGAAGTCATTATAGACACCTCTTAAAAATTTCAATTTATACAATTTCGTTTTATCTACCTAAAGTTATATTTTATCTTGCGATTATCGGATTATAAATTGTAAATAAAAAAATAAAATAAAATAAATGGACACAATTTCGGCCCCATATTTTAAAAATATACACATTTTTGGATTTATTTATTTCATGTCTTGAAAATAAGTATTTTGTAAAAAACGTGTTTACTATAGGTACAATTTGAAATTGCTCTTCTTTCAATATTAAGATCTACAATTTCTAGAAAATATGTTTATTGTATAATCGTTTTTAGGTACAATTTGTAATTGCGCGTCAGCTATCTCTATCTATATATAAGAACATTTTTATGATATATTGAATATAAAGATGCAATAATATCATACATATACATGAAATATATAACTGGACTATTTTAACATGGGAAACAAAATGAACTAGAAACCAAGAAAACTCCAACCAATCTAAAATGGTTTCTGCGTAAATCCTCCTGTTACTTTATACAGAAGGAATAATAAGGATACTTCTTGTAATGCTATATTTAAAAAAACATGTCGTTCGTCGCATATAACTAATTGACAAATATTACAATTTGGATTTAAAATTGTGCAACTTTGTAGTTTCTTCCTCGAATAATTATAATTATGACATCCGCAAAGTCAATATTTCTGGCCATTGCCGCTGTTTTACTTGTGGACATTTCGATTTTTGGATCGAAAAAAGGTGTTCTCGCTTTCTCATACTACTGTCCATCCGAGTATCACCATAGCAACGTAACCAATTCTACAATATGCCAGTTCTGTCCACAAATTGCTTGCTACATAGTCGAAGGAGTCAGTCTGGACGACAAATATGATAATGCCGACGACCACAAGAACTCCAAAGACCGAAAATCTCTCTTCATGAATTGTTCCTCGTTTGGAGAAATGCCGTCTGAAAGTAAGATTGTTCAACACCTTGATTGTGTAATGACAGGCAACGAGGAGAGACGAACTCTCTTTATATATCTACCAGTTTTAATCAAAGGGAAAAATGTGAAAGCCATCACTCCAGAATGCATTCAAAAGACTTTTCTCAAATGGGTTACTAAAGAGCACAATTTGTTCAGAATAGAATTAGGATTTCCTGTGAAAACACTTCCAACACTTTTGTTGGAGCACAACGCAGAAATTTTAAAGGTACATTGACGAACTATACAAGTAGAATATATTGTATTACTGTTTCATCTTATATATTTTACAAATTATTATTATCATGTATAATTTGATTGTTGAATTTCGATGTTTTTATAGGAAAATCAATAAGTACTAACATCCATAGAACAAAAAGGTTTAAATGATTATTTAAAAAAACTATATTTTGTTACACTATTAAAATAATATTATGTCAAATTTGTTTAAATGTACAGTCCCTAATCATTGTTTAATTGAAAAAGCGAGCTATTAATGAAGAAAACACGGGGTATGAATATTTAACTCAATATTGACATAATAATATTAATCCTTTGATTTTTCAGGCAAATAATTTGTATTTACGGGCTAAATAGCAAATGATTTGCCTTCAAAATCAATGTATTAATGCATAGAGTAAGGATTCTTATAATTTTATGTTTTTTTTAGAAATTCAAAAACAATTAATGAGTACATTTTAAGTGTTTTTGTTAATGAGAAACCTATTATGTTAAGGGTTTATAATAATAGCAGCATAATATTGTGTATATAAATGAAAATAGAATTTAATTCTGATAAAATTTAAAAATAAATCAAAATAAAAGAGTCTAATTTCATGACTTTTTGTTAGAAATTCAAAAAACTATTAATGATTACAATGGTACATTATCCATAGTTTTACTACATAAACTAGTCATAAAAACGTATATAAATGAAAAATATTTATATTTTATAAACATTTAATAAGAAAATACTGATTGTTATTAGTAATGGAATTAATTAACAATTGAATTATTTAATAGTTTGATTAAAAAATAATAATTAGTGGAATATAGATGTAATTATATGTAAATAATATATTTACCTTTCTATATCTTGAGGAAATAAATGAAATCTCAATTTCAATTCAGGAAAGTGCAAACGTTTACTGCTATGACTGTTGCTGCACCCAAAAGCTGAACAAAACTGCATTTTTAATCCACAAAATAATGTGATTTCGCAATTGTTTATCCAAGATTAAAATGGCGTAAGGTTCTTTATTAAAACAAAACACATCGAATTTTGTAATAGTATTACAATTTATTCAAAGTGCAATACAATAAAATTGCGTAACACATACTTTTTAAATGTAGAAAAATTATTATAATTAAATATGATAAAATTTGAAGAAAATATGTAGTGTAACTATAAAAATGAAAAAATAAAACCGTCATTAGCAACTACCATAGAGACCATACTCTAAACTCCTTACTCTATGTTTTAATGTAATATTACCATTGCCTGGATAGCTAAATTGTTTCAATTATTCAGCTAAAATTCCAGCCACTTTTAAAAAATAAATAATTTTAAAATAACTATTCATGCATAACAAAGTATTCTTACTTAAACTTAACGATAATTATGAACTCCTTTGTAACAATCTACTGTGACTATGAGTGACCTTCATCTTCTACTATTATATTATTTGTCATAAAAACTTGTTGCAATTTTCGTATATTTTTCCAAACATCTAGAATATTTCATAAGACCTATTAACACAAACCTATATGCCTGTTTTAATTGAAATAATTTAAATCACCTTTTCTTGCGATTATATAAATCAAACAATTTGTATTTAATTAATTAATTATTTTGTTATGATAAACTCCGTTAACATGAATTTATTCGTATTTTTGGATAATATTGTCAGAGTTAAGGAATAATTTGAATCAATAAAAAAATCTTAAAATTTTAGAAATACAGTGACTTGGCTTACATAATTCGTCTAATTGGCTTAACAACTTTAGCTAATATAATATTTAGAAAATTTAATTTAGTTACTCCTCTTATGAGTAATTTTTGTATAGAAATATTAAAATATTGAATTTAACTATAAAGAATAATGTGAGTAATTGGTTTTGCATATTTAATCAACAGCATGTAATTTAGCTTTGCATGTCCTATTTCTATGCATTCTCTCTATAGATGTGCCTAATCAGATTTTTATAAATTTCATACATACGAAACTTTCTGTAATCTTGTCTATTTTATACACATCGGTTATAAGAGCACTTCGCTTATAATTAAGAGCTTTTATAAGGTGCTTTTATAAGCGGAGTTGGCTGCATTATAAAAACCTACTTTTCATTAATTCAAATATTATCGATTAACATTTTTTGCATATTTATTCAAATGTTTTGTCTGATTCTTAATTTTTAGAAAACTAAACTTATTCTAATAAATACGGAACAAACATACCACAGGTCGGAGTTCTTGCGAACAACTGGCTCTACGGAGGACGTAACGATAATGCTGGTCAACTCCCCCGACAGGGGTAAATACACCAACAGTTGCGGTAAAACCACAAGCAATGCATCTATTTGCGAAATTAAGGTATAGTGTTCAAAATCTAAATGTTGTCCTAAATTTTCAAAAAACAATTTATGTATATAAATTTTTGTGATTCGTAATTTTTTTATCTCTTATCAAAGTCTGCATTTTTATTCATGTCATATAATTGTTTCATTTAATATTATCAACCAGATAAAAAAAATTGTGTTGTAATTTTGAATCCTCATAACAACGTGAGCATTATAAATATAAAAATAATACACATTTTCTTGGCGTCATTTTTGAAATCACCATCTTTTTTGATGGACGTTTTATCAATATACATGACTGCCATTTTACGACCCTGTCGTTTTTGGGTATCTTCTAACTAAACGCGAAAGTAAATGTGTATTTGATACCATTTCCGCTGCTTAAAAGTCCAAAAACTAGTGAATAAAGCTCCCCGAAATATTACAGAGTTTCGGAATATTAGATTAACGTTCTGCAGATAAACGAACAAAACATCATGACCCTAAGTTTATATAATTATAATAAGATAATATAACAAAATTGGCTGCTTTTTTCTTAATGTTTTCTCCGTTTCATGCTGAACAATTTTTTTTGTATACTATATTTCTATGCTCGTCGTAAAGTTGTATTTTTATTATAAGAATTATACTAAATAGAACAAAATATTTCCGCATACTTAGAAAATAAATGTTTAATTATGTAGCTTATATTTGAATTATTATTTAAAAATTATGGAAATTAATCAATATTATTTTCTAAATTCTTATTCTAAACATTTAGAATTGTTAATAGAATGTTGGTTGTTGTTCCACATTAATGATCCCGCAATAGAAAGTTTTAATTTTGACTAATCCACTTCAAAAAGAAATTCAAATGCGGACAGAAAAAAATGTTAAAAGTATTAAGTTCGAGTAGTTAAGAATAATTTAAATGAATATGTGAATTTATGTTTATTTACGCACAAATTATGTGAATTATACATATACATAGTTATTAGCTTCGTGGATTTGGATATTATCACATATCACTTAATTGTAATCATGTGCTTGCGGTAATTATAATAGATCTTTTCATTTCATATGTATTATTTCTAGAAACCTGCCGTAAAAGGACACTCAACTGCTGAGTGGATCAATTCCCCTGATGCGGACTTTTGTAAGCTGGCATTGCAACATACAGGTCCGGTTAAGGAAGAATCAATATGGACCGAAGCCGATGGAAAGAACGCCTTCTTTTTCAGTGTTCTCATCACGCTGGGGGTGGTGTTGCTCTGTACTGTTTTAATTGTTGTCAGCATTCTTGTTTATTACATCAAACATTTCCACTTAGTTCGAAAGCGGGCTCGTTTTGCTGAACAAGAAAATGAAAAATAAGTGTCTTCATAATTTGCAAACATATCGAAAGTAATACATCTCAATTCATACTCTGAGTACGTAGCAGACTGAGGCCTGAAAAGAGAGCAATTCCTTTGCGGGACACATTTTTACCACAAATGTATGAATTTTTGTTATTTTATCTAGTCTACAAATGGTATTAAAATTACGATATTTTAGAATTTTTTATTTAGTTTAAAACACACGAGTGGCATGCATATTTTATCAAAAAAATGAAAGAGCCACATTTATTTAAGAAGATTGATTTGTGTAAAAATGTTTTTATAAATTACTAGATTTTACTAAATTCTTAATTAATTATAATTTGTATATATATTTTGCAAGGCATCAAAAAAGACTATAATTTCGAATCTATATTGTACTTGTTGTTCAATTGATATGATTTTTAAAACAATTTTTAGTATTGAAATTAAACTATTAACTTTTTTTATAAGAAGCTCAAGAAATAGCTGTTCATTTTATATAACTCGTAGAAATCCTGACCTCTACGCCCAGAATACTGTCGGGGTGTAGACCACAGGCTTCGCAGTCCATAACAATCAACAACGATTACATTTAACAGTTCGAAGTAATATGTATAATGTTTGTATATAATAATAATATATAATTAAAATATATTATTAAATACTGAAATAATCGTATTATTCATTTAATTAATTGGGGGGTTAATTTTAAAATAGTACAAATTCTCAATTTTGCATCGATTCAGATATTAGTAGGACTTTATAAATGTGTTTCACAATGAACCGCCACTATATCTTGAAAAATATTCATACTACTAGAAGTCGAGAAAAAGTAGTATACAATAAATTATTTCTTTTAACCTGATAATACTAGACCACAGCACACAGTCCTCTAACACTATAGTATAAATACGTAGTGTTCACTCTCGCTTTTTTTCAGCGTCACGTGACGCTGCACTAACTACCCCACGACGGTCTGTGAAATTTTCAGAACCCCCCTCACCCTTCTCAGGCGTCACGTATTTTATGGATAGCCCCTATATAATGTAGTAATTTATGATCATGCTAAAATGTAGTAATTAAAAGTAAAAATTAGGCCCTCAAATTAAAAAAAATAAGTTTAACGATATATAAATAAACCTAATTTATAGTTTAAGATATTTATAATTAATAGGCTTTTCGTAAATCGGGAGTAATTTCATACGATCACAATGTATTGGATTAAAAAATTTCGCATACACACATGGGAAAGGTAATGGAATTACTTAGAAATAAATTAGCCAGAAGTAACACACATGATTGGAATATATTTAAATAACAAAAACACTTAATACACAGGATTGCGAGTAATTTACTAGTAAAATATATGATGCAAATTACAAATGTGAGTATACAAAAACTAACAAATTAGAAATGAAATATAAAACAGCAGTGGAGATTGGAAAGATTCGGAGTGAACTAAATGTTACAAAGCCTGTTGACAAATCAGCTTGGGTTGCACTCAATATCACCGTCTTTCATTGTGTTGAGCTTCTTCAATTCGGAAATTACAACTTTTTGAAAGTTGATAACCTCTGGTGGCTTGTCATACTGTAAGAGAACGAAGTCAAACACATACGTTCATTTTTGCATAAACCGTATTTACAACATCGTATGTATTTCTTTGTATTATCTATAAATATAAAATTTTCAATACTTACAGGGTGAAAAATAATATCTAATTTATAATACAGACTCGGCAGTTTATAGAGCTATAATATTGTAAATAGCTTTGTTGGCGACGAATTGCGTTCCTAATAAAATAACCCAATTCGTCCGCCGGATTCCGTTCATGATAAAATAACCCAATTCGTCCGACGATTACGTTCCAGATAATAGAACCTAATTCGTCCGACGAGGATGGTATTCCTCGGATGAACGCAAATCGTCGCCAACAACTTAATTTCCAACTGTATCGATATTTCAAAACTTGAAATATATAAATGAAAACAAATGATCAATATTTTTTATTTTATTAAGATCAGAGTAGACATCTATACTATATTGGATAAATGTAAATAAGTGGATAGCTCGCTATAAAAGTTTATAAAAGGTGAAAATATGGTACAACTAACCGTGATTATGAGAGTATTGTTGGCATACGCCATAGAAATTTTACTGGCGTCCAAACCTAGCCCCAATCGTTTCATGTCGGGTACATTGAATCTTTTAAAGTATCTGCAAATTATAAATGAGAAACCATTGAGGTCAGAAAATTTAGTTTATTCCGATTTAACCAGGCGCGCTTAATCTGTAATTATTAATCTGAAATATGAATTTCAATACACACTTTTGCACCATTATAATAAGTTATTTATCTATGTATTAGGAAAATGTCATTGTTCTAAAATAAATTAAAAGTTCAATTTTACATACAATCAAATAAATTAACCATACTTTACCAAATTTAACCTATACACGTAGTGTTTTGACATAAGAATATTAAAATGAATTATATTAGGAGAGAAATTCTCACTTCTTATTGCTGGTTCTGAGAACAATGGAATGTCCATCATCTTCAACACTTGTTTCATACACATTTATTGGATAAGGAATATTTCGGACACGCCATTGAAATGCTTTAACCGTGTCATTCCGAGTGAAAATAGGCTATGTCAACGAGAAAGATTGAAAGTTTATTTGTACATAAGATCTATGAATATTTTTGAAATTTGTTTTCAAAATTTTAATTGGAATTTTTGAGCATAGTTTTTGACAAAACAAAAAATATCTCCTTAAATAAACAATTTATTAAATAATATTTGAATGAGTAAATTAAATAAATAGGAATATTCCACTATGAAAAGTTGATGATATGCAATCTTTTGATCTATAATCAGTATAAAAATCATAATATTGTTAATCCACATATCTGCTTACATTTTCAAAGGCTTCACTGAAAGAATCATTTCCTGATGCTGCTTTTGGTATCATAGATTCGCCCACTTCAAAATCCCAATCAGAGTCTCGGCCCAGCTGTGTTTTCCTTTTCCACTTTCGTTCTAAACAACAGTGACAACTGTACTAGAATAATAGTTAGAACGAAAAAATGAAAACAAAACACACCAATAAGTTGACTTGTGGAAGCATCATACAGCTCAACCATTTCTGAACCATCCAGCATTGTGTAATGTACTTTCCGTTTACCTAAATATTGATACGATTTATAAGAATACTATTAAAATATTTTGATCACATTAATAGATAACAGGACAAATTTATTTTTTCTAATTAGGTTTATAATATTATTATTAAATGAAAGAAATAATAAATATATTGAGTACTGCATTTAAAAACGTATTATTGAAAATGATTAACAATTATATAATAAAATTGCATTTACAACCAGTTGTTAAGCAAAAATATACTTTTTAATATTTTGACATGTAGAAAATAACTAAATTTAAATCAATCTTTTATAGTTATTGTGTACAATTATATAAATATATTTCAAAAGCTTATGTTATAACTATAGCCTAAATAAACTACAAAACTAGTTCGTTAATTCAAACTGAATTTGGGTAGGAGAAAGTCACATAAAATTTAAAAGATATTCAAAATTGAGGACCTTCTAGAAAATCATATCAATGATAGCAGGTAAACAACAATCACAGAAAAAATAATTAATTTAACCAAAAAAGAAGTCTTAAACAATTTTCGTATCAAGATTGTGAAAACACAGTACAGATAGAGAGAATTAAAAAACTTCTCTATAAATGTAAATTGACAAAATAATAATGATCTAAAAAGTCTTATTTTCAGATAACACTTTCGAAATATTGGAATCTTTCACCTTTTAAAGTATATTTTATTAAAATGAATATTACTGAAGTGTTTATAATAAACACAAACATTAATTTAAATGGAAAATTGTTTTTTTACTGAATACTATAATAGTTTCAACAGATATTTAAAACAGCACTACATATCATATATTATGATAATTATTATAAAATTATATATAGAAAAATATATGATTTGAGGGTAAGAATCAGTAATTAAGATATCCAACTGGGTCTATATAAAATTCAGGTTGGTTTGGTTTTATAATAATATCTAGGCCTATGGTAATGTCTAGGCTTGGAAAAATGACTGATTGTAAAAAGTTTCAATGGTATACCTAATGTAGAATTGGTTGAAGTTCTACCTACATTGTATTATTGTTTAATAAATATGCAGGCAGTCTAACTATTAAAAATATACAGGAAATTTGCTATGGAGCCCCATGGCTAGGTGGTTATCTTCAAAGATTGTTTATTGGATATGTTGTTGATCGCAAACTTGACAAAAAATGACTTTTAAATTAGGAATTCCAAAAAATAAGACTCCTTTAATATCATTATAATTAATAATTTCAGTGTACGTAAAAGTGAGAGGAACAAAGATTTGTTGAATGCTACTTGGGAAGCAGTTGTAAGTATTATTTACCTAACTTTTACATCCTCTTTTTATAAAAAATCACAGAAATCATTAAAAAAATCATAATTACAGAAAAAGACAAATAATCAGTTAAACAAAAATTAATCCTGCAGTTAAAACTAAGTGAATAGTGACTATACATATTATATATACACTTTATGGAATTTACTTCATATATATATATATCATAGTAAATTTGTAATAATATCAACAATCGTTGAGATCTAAATTTTACTATTACATCATATATGATATAGATTATCTGATTTTTAATGTTTAATTTGCTTTGCATCTAAAAAACAAAAAATATATACTGTGAAGTGTTAATGAACAATTAAAAACAATATTGGTATATTGTTAACTAATTTATTCTGTAATTAAAAATATTTAAAAAAAATATATATTTTTATATAATCACAATATTGCAGTTATTCAGAAAATATTGCAATGTAATAATTATCTCAGCTAATCACAACACTGAACTGTGTTTCTCATCAGTTAACTCCAAAAAAGCCAGATGGATACAGGGACAAAATAGATATTAAAAATTAAAATAAACCCTATTTGAATTTATCACTATTTTTAATAAAAATAAATTTTTAAAATAATTTTTTATTTATTTAACAAATTGTAATGTTAAATCACTATTTACATAAATAAATAATAATAAAATAGCTTAATTTATCTCACATTTTTCATTAATTAATTATTAAATCTTATTAATGTAAATATTTCAATGTCCACAAATTTGATTGCATTTTAATTATGTAAAAAGGTATAAAATTCATTCAGGGATAATAAATTTAATACTAATCATTTGCAAAAACATATCTTTACCTCATAATATGGAATTCAGAGGTTCTAAAACATTAAATAAAAATTATTAAAATTTAAGTTTTATTTAATGTTTAATCATGAACATTACAAATTATATAAAGCACCAAAATCTTGTATGTGCAGAGTCCAAATATATATCTATAAACCAGCTTGCATTCCATGACAATTGTATTCCAGGTATTTATCAAAATTACTCCAATTTAATTAGTAAAATATAGGGTTGGGTGTATAATATATGGGTAAGTATTAAATGAGTTTATTATGCTGGTGTTTTAAATTGTATGCCATATTATAAAAAAAAAATTTTTTTTATAAATTATCATAAAATATTTTTATTATTTTATTTGTTTAACCTTCTCCTTATGGGCATTGCAATGTTCATGACAGAAATTAATTTGACTCACACAGCACATCATTCTATATTTAGTATTGGTAGACTCTGATTGGCTGATAATTTATGCCCCTTTCCTATATAAGCAATTGTAACAAGTATTCAATGCCTTTTTTCCTTCATTATTATATTGTCATACATAATATCCGAGCTGTTTACCCTTAGTGATACAAATGCGGAATTTTATACCACTGCAATGCGGAATTTAGGGGATGCATTGCAGAATCCTGGGGAGGTATAAAAATTTAAGATAACAATCTGTTTTATTAAGTGACTTCTAGGGGAGAGGAATAAAAAAGAAGCATTAATTCATATATAAACATGTACCTACTATTTAATTAAACAAAAA
>JAUZNC010057314.1:0-12987 GCA_034780395.1 Vannuccia rotundouncinata | reverse complement strand
TTTCAATCTTTGCTCTTCGTCACGCGCTTCTCGATCTGTGCGGGCCTTGTATGCTGCTGATGCGTTGTGGCCTAATGCAATCAGCTTGTTGGGGATTGGAAAATTTGTACAATTAAGATTTCGGCTCTGAAAAAAACGTAATGTTTAACTGTATTTTTAATATATTGTGCCTAAAAATGATAGTGGTCATTATCATACTAACCTGCAGATACATTTTTAAACGAATTAGTGCCTCTAATGTTACTGGCAGCAGTATGTAGATAATTAATACATTACATATAATGTTTTAAAATTAAATTAAATTTTCTGAGATATAAAATACGTTTGTTGATCAACGAAATTAAATCTTCAGGGAAATCTCCAGATTTGATGATATCATTTGCACTCAATCAAATGTACCGAAATATCAATGGTCTCTTCACTGAAAACACCTAAAATTAATGACATAAAAAAAATTATAGTTACATTTTGAAAAAAACGCAGCAAATGTAAAAAAAAACAAAAAATGCTGGGATTTATTTGAAAAAACGCAGCTGCGTTTAAAACGCAGCTAGTGGCAACACTGAAAGAGTATTATCAAATTCAAGGGTTATTAAGGTTATTAAGTGGGTATACAAACAGTGTATTGATTTAGTCCAATGGTTTATAGCCTAATCATGAGGACAGCCTGCATTATATGTCTTTTGTATGATGGATATTTTAGCCTTTTCCTATTTTTTTATATAAAATGTTTGATTGTATGGTGCATATATCCTCATAGGGCTATATGGAATGCTGGCTTGCCAAGCATTTTTATTTTATATAGCTAATACATACCTATTAATATAAAATAATTATACTATATATCCGAATTAATATATTACTCTAAACAATATTTTTGGTAAATTTGTGGAAATTTAGAACATTGTATAGTGATTTTACCAAACCTAAATTTGTTATTCTATTAAAAAGCTACTGTTAACATGTGTATTCCATGTATGAAGAATTTAAGGTACAAGGAAGATATATCCAGCAAAAAATCAGGAATATATATATAAATGAATAGGAACCGGGTAAAATATCCAGCATATAAAAGACATGGAATGCAGGATGAATAAATAGTATACTTAGTACCAGCAGTAGCCATTATTTTGTTCTATAGCTGTTATTAATGAGATCTCGTCCATGACATATACACATTTAAATGTATATAGATAGTAATTGTCCAAAAGCTTGTCTGTGACAATGGAATGGAAAAAATTTTAGACAACATAAAGCTAACTGCTTAATTGGAATTGACTTAATATTGAATCCAATTATACAAAAAAATATTATTGTAATACGAGTATATGAAGAAAAGCATCAGTAATGATGCAACTTCTCTTTTTATTAGAATAGTAATATCTTTCTACATTCTAATTCATCTATAAATTATTTACTGTAAATTTACTGTATTTACTATAAATTATGCACTGCAGTTTCACTAGAAAAATTGGTACCTATATTGACGCCTATGTTTGAATTCACTCACAAAAAAATAAAAATTTTAATAAAATTACAACAGATATATAAATATTTATGCATATTACGATAAAATTTTGTTTTCCTATTTTTTATTAATACGAATCATTACAAATACCAAAAATTATTACAATCATATATTATTTTGTTTATAGATGTTAAAATAAGTTATCCCTTTAGTTAAACTGAGCTCTTATTTATATTTGCCGCAATATCAATATTTTATAAATATGTGCATTTATTTATTTAAAAGATTATACCGACTTATATATAAAATATATAAGAAATATTTAATTCAATGATGCGGAAACAGGAATGAAAAATTAAAAGTAGAAGATGTCCCCATAACTTCTAAATGGTTTAGACAAAGCATTCACCTTCCATAAACAAGGACATCACCCTTTATAGTGACATAACCAAGGCAGGGTGGTTTAGACCGGCTGACCTATTAAGGTCGAGCATAGTATATTATTACATTTTTTTTGTTTGACACCGTAAATAAATTAATTCCCCATAGAGACGAACAAATGTTGATATAAAATGGTGGGTTTATCATATGCACAATTGTTACATTATAATATTCTGACCCCACAACTGAGAAATATTCTAAGTTTGTCGTGATTGATGATCTAGACATACCTATATATATCATGTAATAGCATATTCAATAAGATATTTTTTGTTATATATTGATGTCAAGTTTTTTAATTATGTATTTGTGTATTATTTGCAGACAATTTAATATTCTAAATGAAAGTAGTCAGCACTCTATAATTTCTAGAAAAATTACATAATTTATAGAAAAATTACATTATAATTTATAGAAAAATTACATTATAATTTAACTATCCTTATAATCGTGAAATTTATATTTTAATTGTTACATAATCAAAAACAATTTTAATAAAGCAACCCCAATAATATTAAACGGACACATTCAAAAATTCAGACAGAATTAAAAAATAAGATCATTTTAAAAATTGTATCTTTATTAAAATTTACAGTTTTGCGAAAGTATTATGGGTCACATGATAATAATTAGAAGTTTTATCGCACATATGGCAATTCAAAGGATATATCAACTAGCAAACAAAATGTTAATTTCTATACATGGGGTCAATAACACTAAGATAGGTTAAAATAATTTGGTGTTATTTATAACTTGCAAACATTGTCTTTATAATATAATGACATATTAACAATAACTAATAACAAACTTCTTTTACATAATAAATAGTTCCTTGAAAAACAATTATTTTGAATTGTAAGCTACATGTTCTTGATTTTTAGGGTTCTCTGGTGATGTTTGAAACTGTTTAAAGGCCAGTTGTTTTAGTTGTTGAAGACGCATTCCAGGATTTTCTGCCCGAAGCTCCGGTAATAATTTTTCTTCAAAAGCAGTATAAGAAGCTTTAAATCTGCGCTCGGGATGTCTTTCAGCTGGACCAGTGTCACCACAGCTGAAAAATAAATAGAAGAAATCGTCACAATGTAGAATTTCAAAATAAATTATTTGCTTACAATAATTCAACTTCTTTTACGGAACACATCAAATCATATCATTTAAGTGACTGGGTACAAATTACGTCTTTTACGTCTAATTACGACTCACCTCAGAGCTGCAATGGCTTCCTCAACAGATCTGGCCTCGTCCCCATCAACAACCCTTCTGTTAGGATTCTCTTCAATAGGAGCATTCTCCTCGGCCTTCCTCTGTCGAGCTTCTTCCACTCGCTTCTCTTCTTCCTGACGCTCCCTTGTTGCACGAATGTCCGCTTGAGTAAGTTTAGTTGCACCGGTTCCAACTCCGGGTTTGGTTTTCAACTGGGACATTTCCTCATCGTGTATCTTTTGAAGTTCTTTTTTATGTTCTAACTCATTCAGTCGCTTTTGCTCCTTATTTTCCTAAATGACGTAAATAAATTCAATTAGAATCACTTTACACAGAAACTTTATGAAAGAAATGAGTTCTTCTACCAAATAAAAAAGTTGTTACAGACACAATTAAAGATAAAACTAACCTTTCTTTGTGATTTCTTGTTAATATGCTTATCATCATCTTCCCAATAGGCATCATCGATTTCCTTTTGACGTTGGATCTCCTCTTGTTGTTTCTTTTCGTTTTTAATTGCTCGAGCTTCTGCAGACCGAGTATTGTTTCCGAATTTTTTTGGCATTACAAGAGTCTAAATTAAAGTTTAAAGAATTAATTGAATAGTAACATGTTCATGAAAGTAAGATGATTTTGAAAAATTATAAATTTAATTTGTAAAACAATTGAGTGTTGTGTGATTTTAAACTAGATTCAAAAGTTGTAATTCTCATTTTAAAATTATTTTATAACAGTTTAAAATAAAATAATGGAAACTATTTAAAATAAAGATAAATAATCTCAAATTGTTGATCAATCGACTTTTGCCCAACAACATTTTCTATATCCATGTAGCAAATCAAAAAAGCAAATAAGTCATGAAATATATCATCTGATTGGGCGAAAGTGTCATAAATTCCTAAAATTATTTCACCTTTCTATGTTAAATCAAAACAAATTCAAGTAATATTCTATTTCCTATATATATATATGCAATAATTATATTAAAAATTAAATGGATCTTATTAGCAATATATTCCTTAAAATTGTGTAATTCCACTAATATTACTAGAAAACTATATTTTCATTACCATACAATTGTACTAAACTGATTTTTAATTTTTAACCATACAAATAAATTATTTAATAGCACAACTAAAGAATCACACATTATTGTATCATAATTCAATACAGTAATATATCAATAACAAATTATCAAATTCCTTCAAATGAAAGCTTAAACAACACAAGATAAATTGGGTAAATAACCTGAAAACTTGATTAAACATGAAAACATTAAATTAACTAAAAAATGAAATCATTTACAAATATTGTAAAATAAAACGCTCAACATAGGATAAAAGAATAAGAAATAGATTATTTGGTTTTACATAATACTAGGATTCATGCAGCTCCACCACAAAAAATCTAAAGACTGATAAAGACAAAATTTAAAGATTTATGAAGACCCACACAGACAAAATATAAAGACTGTGTGCAACCTGTCATAGATATTGATATCTTACCCTCTTATCATAGTCTGTGTAACCTATCAACCAATCAGAACAAACATTAGATAGTCTAATAATGTATTTTACATTTGCTAATTGGAACAGCTCATATATATATATTCCTACCTTCATTTGAGGATTATAAATAAATTCAAAGACATTTTCTGTACTCAAAACCTACTTGAACCATGACACACATAGGGTGAGCTGAGAGCATTAAGCAGAATTGTATATTGTGTCATAGTTTTTGCATCACCTATTCAAATAACAGTCCCATTTAAATTGTATGTATAATAGGGACTGATGGTATTGTGGGAGTCGATCATTGTGTGTACCACTATTCAAATCATGGTCCACATTTTATATTGTATATTTGAGATTGACACCATCATGTGAAAATTTTATTTTATAAACAATGAGACCACTAAAGCCTTGCCTCATAATTCATGTATAAATTTAATTGCAAATACTTAGAGTTAAATGTCTAACCTACTCACAGTATAAGAAATATGAAAAATATTTTTAACTTATGTTAATCCTGTCCATGCATCATATTGAAATTTAAACAAATATTAAGTCCATTTTAATTTTGCAGTATCAATTCATCTATTATACTGAACCAGAGTTAAATAAGACAACCATATTGTATTGTTTCTAAGATCTAACATACATAATCTTTCAACTTATATGAACTATCAAAAATCGTTTTTTGTTTAATTAGAACAAAAATGTTGAAATTTTACCTGTTCTGAGTAGCCAAAGTAGATTGTATATTTTAACATGCTTGTTTTTACCTCGAATAAACCTGTCTGTGCTATGCTAGGAAAGCACTCTCTTCTTGGTTATTTAATTACCTAGCTAAAAAAAATGAAATATTCTAATCAACAAATTGCTCTAATAATTGTCAGATGTCTGCCTTATTCTGAAGTCCATTATTTATCAAATGTAAAATTTTTCTCTTACCTCCAAACTGCACAAACATAACTGAAGGATGAAGGTGTGGTTAGAAATTTGAAGTATAATTATAAGTTGAAGTTGGATACCTTTTTATAACTTAAATGTTAATTCATATTTAGTAATGCATAAAAATGCTCCATAATTCTTGGATAAATGATTTAAACTGAAAGGTATCATTAATTGTTTTGGTCATAATGGATCCTGCTTGAGTGAAACATATAATTGAATATTTAGGAAAGTATAAATATATGTGAAAAAGTGTAATAAAAATGTGAAAAAGGTATCATAGATATTTTATAATTAATTAATAATCTGACCTGTAATATTTAGGAATCTGATAAGTATTATGGAGTAGGATAATATGGGTGTTTGTCTATTTAGTTTTCACTATTTCAGATTATCTTTTATAGTTATTTTACATGATGTGAATAAATAAATAAAACAATGCAGAATAACTGGCAAAGGATAAGTAAATATAATATAACACAATAAAATAAATGTATTAAAAATAAAACAAATAAATGAAAAAATCTTTAACTTTATCACTTAAAATATATTATATAAATAGCAAAATGTAATCTCCAAAAATTTGTATGCAAATTTTTATATTACTAAAAATATATAAGATTGACATTTCTATAAAATAAATTAACCTCTACAAAGCTATATTTAATATTTCAAAACATATTAATTTAGTTATTTGTTTTCCAATCAAACTGGTAAAATTAAAATATATGTTGCTACCAAAACAATTTTTTCAGTAATGATTCAGTTCACAAAATTTGTTTACAATAATGTTTGTATTATTTTTTTATAGCATCTGAATGTATAGATAATATAATGCCATGTAAGACCTGAGATATGTATTTATTCTCTAAATCATTAAGGAAGATTGCTTACTAACTTAATTTTTGTAAAAATTGTTTGATGAGAACTAAAAGTTTTAATATTTTTATAAACCAAGAAATGCAAGTCTTTTGTTTATAGAGGAAAAAATATGGGTTCTAAAACTATTTTGGATATATTGGTCATTTAGTCAAATGTAGTCTTTTCTCAGTAGAGAGGCATTAGCAGGCTTTGGAGTGTAATTTTAGGTGGGGGCGCTCAAAAATCTATTTAGGTGCATTGAAAACATATACTAAAATTATTATATGCAGTATAACATTGACAAAAATTGAATGACATAATTAGGTGCCTAACATGAAGATATTAAGAACATGTTTTATATGCATATAAAACATCAACCATAGTTTATTTCATCTGCTAATATGTGAAGGCATCAATTTAATAATAACAATTTTTTTTTTTTATAACAATATTTTAGGCACAACTTTTGCTCAAAAAGTGGGGTACTGAAGCCCCCAACCACCTCCTCGGTCCCTGATTAGTACTTCTAGAATAATATGTTGCTTTGACTTACTATATAGGGGCCCATTTTATAGGTCTAGGGAGCCAAGCCCTCACATTTAATAACAACAGTTAAGTATATAATCAGAGTAGGGCCCTTACTAATAATACATTTTTTTGGCTTACAATGTATGGATTCATTTTCTAGGTACATTTACTGGGGCCCATGTATAATATTGGGGCCCACACTGAACATCAACTGCAAAGGCCTATATATAAGGTATATTGGGACCCTCCTATTATCAACAGGGGCCTGTATATCAATTATTAAAATACTGGGGGGGGGGCATGCCCAACCTCCCCTGTAACGAGGTCCTGTACCTAGATGTTGAGGGATGCTTGAAGAAGTTAGATATTGCAGACAGATTATGAAAAAAACCTTTAAATGTTTCGCGAAAAAAAAATAATAATAAAAACGCAATTATAACAATAATAATAATTAAATGACATCTAATCAATATGTATTTTTACAGTTAAATAATTATGTGTCTATTATATCTATGGAAAAACCTGTCTTTAATTTAGAAAATATATTTTTCTACGTAAAATAATGATAATTTATATTCTAAAAACTATAAACATTACACTATAACTACTAAACAACTAAAGTATAGAAATGTTTAAAACTAACATATTTTATATATAAAATTATATGATATATGGGGCTGTTTAAAAATGACGTCACGGTGATTAAAGGAAGGGGCCTGATAACTCCGTAACAAAGCGTGATGTAGGGGTAGAGGGGGTTTCCAAAATTGTGACGTCACAAAACATTCCTGTAAAAGCGGCATAGAGAAAGATATAGTACTTTATTGTATTATCTTTACTCTATTTTTAAAGCATATTGTTTCGTTTAAATTAATCGAATTTACAGTATTTGCGGATTCACTAATTATTCGAAATAATGTCTGATTTTCGACAGTTGTACTCAGACCTTTTTAAAGCATACTAGCAATGCCTACCCTAATTTACAAAAATCCAAATGCCAAAGTGAGGTAATCGCCTTAAGGAATGAAATGAAAAAATCGGCAGAAAATGTTCCACTAGCAGTCATGTCTAAACTAGATGAGCTGAAAAGAACAGAATTAAAAAGAAAAGAAAGGGAGGGGGGTAAAACTTAACGTGACGTCTTTTCTAAAGGGGGTTTCGAAATTTGTGACTGTGCGTGATACAAGTGGGGAAGGGGTAAAACATGGCCCAAATTTGCGTGACGTCATTTTTGAACAGCCCCTTTCATTTTATTTTCCGAAATCATATTTGGGAAATGTAATACAAATTTATTTTCCTTGTATGGTTTTGGTGAATATTAAAAAATATTATGTAGAGCCTGCAAGTATTTTAGATATAAACTTTTACAAGCTATAGTGATCGGGTCCTAATTATTTTCCTCATTTATATATCGTTGGTGAGGGTTTTCAGAAATAGACATATTTTTAAAACAATTTATTTTAATATATTTTATACTTAATTGACTTAATATTTTGAAATCGAGGACTCTGCCATAAACTTATAATTAAAATTTTCACATACTATTTAATATTTTGGAAAATTTTTTGAAATTTCTGAGACATTTGGAGCATAGAGTAAGGAGTAGGTACTAATTATGATAGTACTGTAAGAACGGATTTTTCGAATATCCTATTATTCTTTGAAGGTGGCCGTTATGAGATAGGGGGATGTTACAAATACATAAAGTAAAATTCAATATCTTTTTATAGTGGCCGGGTGTCTCAATTATAGTTAGCAATGAGGAAAATATTTAGGACTATATTATTGCGACATCCCAATATATTAAAAAATGTGTAGAAACATAAGAAATTTAAATGCCATGATTTAATTGTTGTTTAGAAGTGTTATCCCTTTTAAATGCTATAAATATATAAATAGAAATATGTAGAAAATAATTCAATAAAGAAAATATAAGGCCACATTCAAGTTTGATGAAAACTCGAGAGTTGGTAAAGTTTTCGTAAAGGATTAAACAAAACTAACATTTAATTACAATTAAATTACAAAAATTACAATTAATTGTAATAACAATTAATTAAGAAAGGAAGACAATCGCTATAAATATTACTCGTAATAAATAACGGTTCTAGTAAGTAATAATTTTAGGATAAGAAATTTTACAAAGTTCCTAACAAATGTTTCCGATAAATTATTAACCATGTTGATTAAATATATAGTTATACCTCTGATTTATTTTATACTGATTTTTGAAAAAATTAAAAAATGAATGTTGTAGAATTTCATACTACCTATACTGTTCAATAAAGTGTATACCAATGTATTGTTTCTAATATCAATTATATTAAGCCGTACGAGAGTTAATTTGTCTACTAATACTTACCTTAAATAATTAATACGTATTTAAATTATTTCAATCCTACTTTCCCTAACGGGAACATTTTTGTGATTAATAACTAGCTGCTAACTTATTTTAGACAGAATAGGACTTCCTCAAGAGTAATAGAATCACGAGCTGTGACGCGCTGTGTGAGTCAAAATTTCTACTGGATCAAACGTTGATACACCCCGTCGGGAAAAGGTTAATGAATTATGTTTTTTACAAAATTAAAGGAAAATTAATGTTCTATCCGAAATTATACAGAACGAAGACATAATATTAAAATCATACTATTTAAAACTTAAATTTATTTTGATATTTGAATTGGCATCCAATGTATCTAGTTGCATCTAAATACAAAAATCGATAAATGTTTCTCCGATGTTAAATTACTCTTAGTCATATGAATGCAAAGACAAAAATATCAATCTATTCAAATTAAGTGAGCTCAACAAATTTTGACATAATTATTTCGTGTGCAAAGGTGCATTTATTAGGAAACATGTATTGATTATAAATAATAAACAAATTGTAATAAAAAAAGACATTAAAGTTCAATTAAAGTGAATAATCAAAGCAAAGATCAAAACGAAACAAAAACTACAGTTGTAAAATATCCAAAAAATGTTTTTCACAATTATTATAAGTTAATTCAAAAATTTCACAACTATTTGTTTAGTTGAACTTCATGTTTGACCGTGTTGATTCAAACTTTTCATAGAAGGCCTTAAAGAGTTGTGTCGCCTGAGAGACACTTGTTGTACAGCACATCTCTCGACAAGAATGCATGGACAGCATGGGACCCCCTACATCGATGGTGGGAATCCCCAGCTTAGCCGACATGATAGGGCCGATTGTCGAGCCACAAGCCATGTCTTGACGAACACAGAACTCCTGCAAATGCAACAGGACATTGAGTCATCGTCTCAGAACCAAAACATTAAAAAGCGAAGAAATACTATTTAATATATTTAATATTATGATATTTATACTTGACTCTTATGCTATTGTTTCTAAGTAAAATGTCTACATAATAAAAGATAAAACTCCAATGTTTGAGTTACGATAACGCAATAAAGAATACATTTGATTACATCCCTGTTCAATAATTAAATTACAGACTTTATTACAAATTTTATTGCCAATAAAAAGTAAACGATTTATTACAGAAACGATGTTAGATTAATTCAAGAAATATACATAATGACGTATTGTTTGTTCCAGTCCAACTGTTTGGTGTGAGTTTTTAGGCACGTTTGTTTTAGACACAAAAAACATAATGTCAACAATAGACAACCTTATTGGTATTTTGTAAAGGTGTTCGATTAATGCAACGTCCAGATTAGCTGTGAGAGACTCTTATAGCAAAAATGTACACGTGCCTAAACATTAAGTACGGAATATATGAATCAAGGGTGGATGTCAGCATACTCGTCTAGATTGACTCTGTAAACAACTAGACGTGATTAAAATCATAAAAATTGCAATCAGCTCGAATCCCATCACTTAGCGTATCTTTTTAACTAACCTGCAAAGGTACATTAGCTTTGGCAGCAATTTCTTTGAGAATGGCGCTGGTGATCGCCGTAGTTGCATAACGTTGCTGGACGTTTTGTTTGAGCACAATTCCAGCGTGCAACTTTGGCCGATGGTTTTTGTCGTGTTTGTCATCATAGTTGGGATGGACAGCATGCGCCTACAATCACAAACAAGGGAGCTCACAAATTTCTGACTTGTATAAAGCAAAATATGCATAAATTCTGTATTTTATATACTATATAGCTGTGTGAAATGGATGAATTGGAAAAGAAAATTCTGACCTGTTAGTATGTTTACAACTATAATATTATAACAGGTCAAGCCTAATACAAATCAACTGAATATTCAATAATTGATTATGATTGATTTTCAATATATTTTATTAATTTTTTAAATATTAATATTGTATTAAGAACAATAAAAATGAAAGGGCAGTTTTAAACACCTTCCATAACAACATCGACAATTTTATGAATGATTACAAGGGACTTTTTACCCCAGTGAAAAATTTTCAGCAAGATGAATAATTGTTCGTACATATAGTCGTTAATTGTAAAACGCAAACTTTCGTGTCGTGCTATTATAGTGCAATAAGAAATAAATGATTAGCACATTACAATACAATATTACGTAAATATATGACAACACATTATTATAATCAGATAATTTCCGAAAATCACTGATATATCGATTGTTTATTGTCCTCAGATGTTAAAAAACTCAGATACAACACACTTAAAAAACATACTACCCTACAAAAGTATGACATAAATCAGTTAGAAAGCAAGATAAGCATTGATTAATTTTCAGATAAAACGGACCTGATCAGCAGACAGCAGGTATGACTTGACAATAGACTCCTCGTATGGCGAGCCGCCAATGGGACCACCTTCAACCTTCACCGAATTACAAATGCGACGTAACACGAGCTCAGTGATCGAGGATGCGGCGCCCTGGGCCGATTCAGAGCCGACCTCTTCGTTGTCATAGAGACAAGCAACACGAACGGTCTTCTCAGTCTCCAAAGAATCCAGGGCCTCGATCATACCCTAAGGATTAGCACAATTAACAACAACTTCAGAGATTTAGATGACGAGAACGAAGTCGGGAAGAGATGTCTTACCTCAATACAGGCGTATGAATTGAAAAGGTTGTCCAGCCGTGGAGCGAAGATGAACTCTTCGTGAATACCACCGATAGCCTGAGGAAGGGGAACGAAATCTTCTCATTAAGATGCCGCGTTATTTCAATTGGTCAGAAAAATTATTTGTAAGGCGGCTACTTAAGCATTTTATATGCTATTAAAATTCGTAGTTGTCCAGACAAAATCATCTACATTCCCGAACCCCACTATAATAACTAACTGTCAGACAAGCGCATTTATGAGAATTAATGAATAAATGAATAGGACAACCACAATGAAAGAATTTTCTAGTACATTACAGTAATTTGCATTTTCAAGATTTTTGGGGTGTAAATTAATCAACGCGGCACACTTCAGAAAATAGTTTTTTAGACAACGTTTATTCCAAGAAAATCAGAAATAAATTTTCGTTTAAAATTTTTACGACTGCTAAAATTTTAGGGGTCTAAATTCTAAGTCTAAAATCTGAAGCGGCTAAAATTTTTAGGGGTCCGGATTTCCCACATAAATGTCCTGAATTTTCATTGATTATGATAAAAAAGTATTATATTGCTATATAATATATTTTCAAATATGTAATCAGAATATAACTTATATGTAGGTCTGTGAATAACACGCAGCAGGTACTGTTTTTTTAAGTACAAGTAATGAATTGATATAAATGGAACAATAGTATGTATAAGCAATTCAATTTGAAAAAACATCAGTAATTATTATATGTATTAAGAAGACTTTATGTGTATACTCATATAAGTAAGAAATATATGCCATTTTTAGGGTCACCCCCCTTCATCTAATAGATTTTACAACGTTTTTGGTGCTTTCCCAAAAGCTAGAATTACGGACGTCTGGCAACCCTGCATTGAACAATTTTTTGTAGACTGAACTAGGTATCCTTAAAGAATTTAGGGGATAAAGAGTCGATTGCATAAAGCGGTATTAGCTTACTACCGGTAGTAACTCGAGGAAAATCAATAAATTTAGTCCCACG
>JAUZNC010057313.1:0-12989 GCA_034780395.1 Vannuccia rotundouncinata | reverse complement strand
TTTTGCAATAATAACTATGACTATAATAACTATATAATATTATTATTTATTATTATTAAAAAAACAATATTAATAGGTAAATTTGACAAAATGAATACAAGTATCATCAGTCAAAAATATTAGTGATAAATTTTGTAAATTAATATTTTTTTGAATTAATCAATCAATTTATTTTACGAGTACCAGAACGTATTAAAGCAATACATATATTGTACATCTATAAATTAAACCAATGTATTGGTATAATGTGTATATATCAATTATTGATTAACAAAATCGCATAATTCAAGTTAATTTTAATATGCAAGTTAAATTTCTATTAGCTAATTTCGTATAATTATCAATTTCAAATATGAATCAAACTATTTAAATAGAGTATGTTATATTTTTTATTTAAAATATCGCCCTGACCTTTATCGTGACTTTTAAACAAACTTAAGTCGTACTTTTCAATTTTTGTTTGTATTTAATTACATTATATTTCCTGTTATATATACATTCGTTTAATTTGAAGTCGTGTTTTATGCTATTACATTATAAAATATAAGTAGAATTAAAAATGATTATAATACAATATGTAAACTCTAAGTACTAGTGTTAGCCTAGTGGTTAGTTATTCTGTATGTAACCCCGAATGTATCCCGGAATAGCATTGTAATGATATTTTGAGAAAAAGTTTAGGCTATGGCGACTTATTAATTAAGAATAATATATTTATTCGGTTAAACCAATTTAGATACATTAACCCCACATTTATTAATTAGGGGTTAATCACATCTATATCTATATTTTTTCTGTTCTGTTCAAAATTGATGAATTACGAGAAGTATTTTATAAATTGACTTTGAAGTTTTCTATACTGTGATTCTTTTAAAAAACTCAATGAATAATATGAAATAGTAGTATGGGAGAGGCAACTGTACCTCATGACTTATCATCCCCCCAAAAAAAATTTGAATTTGACTTCTACATCTAAAAATAATAATAAAAAAATTTACAAAATACATATTGATCCCTAATTGATATTTATTGATTTTTAGAAATTCTTAATTTTTTACAAAGACAATAAGACAATAATGACTATATTTACTATAATATAGCATATGGAGAATTCGAATTCTGAATGTGAAAACTTGAAGTTATCTATACTTGATGGACATTTATTTATTTTAATCAATACTTGGATTTTTACCAAGGTAGTAAGGATTTTTGTAATTTTAATGACCATATTTACTATATAGCATATAGAGAATTCGAATTATAAATTAAAAACTTAATATAATTATTTATACCAGACTAGCACTTTTTTATTTTTTATCAAGATAGTGACAAATTTTAATAATTGTAATAGATATTAATATTATATAGCATATGGAGAATTTGATTTGATTATTATCAACTTCTTTAAATGAAGTTATCAATTATCTTACATACACTTTTTGATTTTGACCAATATTTTTATCAAAAATATTTGAGAACATTTTAATAACTTTATCGTTGCTAAAAATCGTTAAATTTCCTTAAAATCCATAAATTATTATTTTGTTTACATTTAAGATATTTTCGACAAAATTTTAAAAAAAGTGTATATTTATTTGTATATTTTTATATATTATTTCAGCAAATTTTGATAAATTTTAACTTTTGCCAAAAGTCCTTAAAAACCTTAAAATTCCATAAAAATGAATATCAGCGTTCAATTTAAAAAAAATTTTTAAGAGGACTGCCATAATTTTGAGAAGATTGCTCTGATTTGAGAATATTTTTTTGATGTGGAGAAGATTACCCTGATTTTGAGTAGACTGCCCAAAATCAGTATTACTACTAAAAGCAAGAAATTAATTGATTTTTCATAAAAATACATTGAACTTATTACTAAGACATGACAAAAAACATTTTTAATGGTTTTTTTCAACTAAAGTAGTATGATGGAATTCGACTACCTTATAGTCTTAGCTGATTGATCTACTGGCGACTCTGAAGGTGTCAATTGTGTTTCTATTGTTGAATCTGGGAGTATGACTTGTCGTAATGTCTTTTCAACCTAACTCTGGTCGGATAGTTTTTATCCATCCATCTACCGCATAGTCCGATGGAATCATCAATTGAACATTTTTGAGCATATTTTTCTCATTTGACTTTATGAGAAAATAAAAATGTCAATATTAGACGAGCCTTAGTTCAGCAATTCTTGTAAAGTGAATAAATTTTTTTCAGAATAATATTTTTGTGATAGTGACTTGGTGAAGATATATCAGGCGGTGTGGAGTCTTGTTTGTTTACAGAGCCCACAATAACCACTGGGCTCTTGTGATGGAGTCCTTCGTTGTTCCTGATCCTGTTCCTCATCTACACGTCTACGTTTTTGAATATCTTGCTTCATATTGTAAGAATACATTTTATGCTCTAAATCTTGACCCACTATCTCCTTCTTCTTTTTCATCGTTTTCATGCTAGATATTCCTCTTCATTGATTAATACAAATCATCAAAACAAATTATAATCTCCAGTCATACTGTTTATTTTAGATGTTTTTTCCAAAGTATTGTGTTTGTGGGATTTTGCAGATGTGAGATATGCATATTGAGGTCCTCTCTCTGAAGAATTTGACTTATAATTCTTAAGTAGTCAGGAGTAGTCTTATGCAAGTCCCGAAATAGGTAGGCATAGGGATTATCACTAACAATCTCCTTAAAGACTGAAGTCAAAAATTTGGAATTACCAGGAAACATTTTTCGGACGAGTTGTCCAAGTTTGGGTGACATCGTGTAGATTTTTAAACAGTACCAAATATTGGGGTATTGAGGGACCGAGTGCGTGTCTAACGTCCTTTTTGGGAAATATTCTGACTGATTGTAATAGCAAAGCAGGGTAAGTGATTTACCATTCGTGTAAATAGGAAACTAATGGGTGGTGGTGATTTCATCTCCTTCATCAATATCAAGTGGTCTTATAAGACTCAGCTCTTCATTTGTTGAAGGGCCGTCAAATACAGTTATTATATATGCAAGTTGTTTTGAATGCTTGTACATTGTCCTGGTGAACCAGTGTACTTTTCCTTATTATTAATAAACATTTGCTTGCGATAATTTTATAAATTTTCCACAAATTTTGTTTTTCCAGACATTTTTGGTTCGACAACAATCATGCTGGCATTATACTTCAATCGCATATTCATGTTATATCTATATATTTTAGGGAAATAATCTTCATTAGTTATGTTTAGCAGCATGAATGATGACGATTAGTATTTTTTATAATATATATTATACACAACGTATCAAATCAGGCAGCAACAATATCAGTTGAGTAACGAACAAAACTAATCGGAAGTGGAGGAGGAGGTGGAGAAGGAAAAAGAAGGGAGCAAACACAAGCTGATTGATGAAGATAATTATAGCCAGGGAGAATATTCTTCGGTGCAGTATGAAGAAAAAATTTAAAATCTTATACGTGTAAGAAAATTATCCTGTTTCCCTACATCGATCATGATCAAGGATATATTAAAAGAGCAAACTCCCGAGGACAGTAAACACAATTGACTGGAAAAAATCGAGAAAATCGTGGAGTCAAACCTACTATACCTATTATTACGTCAGACTGCCAACTAGCATCAATATTTAAAAGTACAAATCGCAGAAGGAAATGGCGTCCAATGCATACTCTAAGGTAGTAGTACTAAAAGAGGTTATCAGACCGTCAATATTTGGATTTCATGATTAAATTTGCAATAAAGTGGGCGAAAGAGCGAAAGAGAGTTATCAGGACAACATAGATACCCAACATTACTACATAGATATTGAAAGTAGTCAATGTGATGAAGATAACTAAATTGTTTTAATGTATGTGTTGTCATGTTTTAACAATAAATATATTTATTTATATATATAATTAATTGATATCTTACTTTTAAAGTAGTAATCAGTATGGGCAGTCTTCTCATAAAAATAAGGGTAATCTTCCCTAGCTAAAGCAGGGAAATCTTCTCAAATCAAGGCAATATTGTTAAAATTATGTCTGTCATTTCAAATCTGAGTCTTATTTGAAACATTTCAAGAAGATTTTATAAATTGAACGGTTGTATGGATTTTTATGAAATTTTAGGGTTTTAAGAAATTTTGACAAAATTTTCTGAAAATTGTAAAAAATATACAAAATGTTTTAAAATTTTGTTAAAAGCTGTTATATGTAAACAAAATAATAATTTAAGAGTTTTAAGTATTTTAAGAATATTTACGAACTTTAAAGGATATTAAGAAAATTTTAGCAATGATAAATTTGTTAAAATTTGTTAAATGTAAAAATTTGCTAAATGTGAATATTTAAGGATTTTAAACAATGATAAAATTTGCTAATGTTAATAAAATGTAGTAATAATACCAAATTCGGAAATATATGTTTTCATCTCGGTTATTGCACTGCTAGACATTAAAATATTGGTCAAAATCAATAAGTGTATGTAAGATATCAATACCTTCATTTAATCAAGTTGATAATAGTCAAATCGAATTCTTCATTATATACTATATAGTATTTATAGACATTAAAATAATTGACATCCATCACTATCTTGATAAAAATCAATAAGTGTCTATTAGGTATCAATCAATATATTTTATAAAGTTTTTAATAGAAAATAAAATTCTCCACATTCATCCAATATAGTCCAAGTGCATTTGCATTAATTTTTATGAGAAAATTTACCGGTGAGGGGAGAGATTAATTTTTTTAAATTTAAATTACAATTAAGTCAAATTCAAATTGTTTTTAAAAATGTTAAGGGTGTGATGAGTCATGAGCTAGAGTTACCCATCCCATACTACTTAAATTATAGTCAAAACAAACAAATAGTTTCCTAGAATATTTATTTACATGTTTAGTTTTATTGGAATAAATAGAACAGTTTTTTTCAAAACTATAACTAAACAACATAATGAACACAACAAATTATTATAGTATTTTTTAATTGGTAAGATAAACACATTTTGGGAAAAGTATAAAGTCACTGTTAGAAATTGTTGTCAATTTCTTTATTTATTTCAACTAATTTGTGTTTATCGAAAGCTCATTTTCATAAGATGTGTCAAACAATTTTCGAAGTTCTTTTCTAAAGTTTTTTGATGAAATAACGCAAACATAAAATCGTGTCATGTTTCCAGTTATTTGGAGTATATTAATCCCTTCATAAGCCAGGTTAATATCCATAAAATCAACATAATTTGAGACAAAAACATAATTAAAATTGAACACCAAAATAGAGTAAATAAATCGTGGTAAGGATGTAAGTATATAAACGATGCCCATTGCCAACATCATTTTAGTGGCGAAGCGAGCTGCTCGTTCTACGGAATCATGTTGTTGTTGAGGTTGTTGAGGAGGTTCGTGACCAACTCTTTGCTTTTTCAGCGCTTTTAAAATTCCTAAACAACAAACTAAAATCAAAATATTGGGAATCGCAAAGCCAAAAACCAAATCTATGATAGAGTAAACAGTGGTATCAGACAAATATACTTGATCAGTACAAGGTGAACTCTGTTCAACATCGTAAATGCGCCACATCGGATTCATATTTTTAAGTAAAGAAATACTTAACAGTGAACCACTTGTAATGATGGAAAAATAAAGTAACCGTTTTGGATTGCTTCCATGACCTAAAGTTGGCCACATTACTAACACGAATCGTTCTACAGTCATTGCAGTAAGTAACCAAGTTGCCATTTCACCAGTTATGTAGGTCAGATAAGAATGCCATCGACAGGATGCCGCATTAAAGTTACGTAGGTCATAATGAAATACCGAAAGAATTATGTAACGAATTAAACTTGTCAGAATAAAAGCTGCATCAAATAAAGCGAGTAGACCTTGAAATATTCGAGATGAAATGCGAAGATTTCGATTTTTAAAAGTCACAATAACCGTCAGCAAACTTCCAATTAAACCCAGAAAAAATCCGGTAATTGAGTAAATAGATAGAAATAATTTAACTCCATTTACAATTGCTTCAGGCATTCGAGTTATGTTTGCCATGTTTGACGACAAGTTTTGTAACAACAAACTTTAAAATAATTTTTGAGAGGACAATCACAACAAAGCACTGTTGAAACCTGTTATTAATTTTTTTTTAAAGTTTTCCAGTAAATATTCAAAATAATTTTTTTATCATATTAAAACAAGCGAACAAGTCAACTGCAATCCAATGAAAAGGCTTCAAAAGAATACATTCTAGTAAATATGTACTAAGCTAACGACTAGTAATACAAGAATTATAATATACAACTAACCTTCCAATTATATTACAAAATTAAAGTTAAGTGTAATATAATCAAATGATTCTTGACTTACAAAAGTTTCGACAAAAAGTCTTTATTTATGTAATAAACAAAACAAAGCAAATTTTGAAGAAAAAACAGTTTTGTTATTATTTTACTTGTTTTATATCTAATCTGTATATTTTTATTATTTGCTCTCTGAAGCTTATAATGTGTATCGTTAAATAATGATATTATTAAGCCACTGTTTACGTAGTATACTAGTTTAATGTTGCAATATACAGTTAATATTTATTTTTAATCTGAAATTAATTAATATACAGGGTGAGTCAAAAGTTACTATACACTTAAGCAACGAAAAATAAAGAAAAAGCACTCATTCATTCCTACTACAATAGACTAAGTAACGGCAACAAGTCTGATAAAAATAATATAGAGGATTGTGCAATTATAAATACACAAATCAGGAGATTCGATTTCAAACTGTTTGGATAATGTATATGTGTAATAATATTATAAGGTTATAAGTAGTGTATAACATAAGCTAGAACATGAAAAAAAAGAAATACGATAGCTGATTTAGATGAGAATACCATAACTTAATCTTCTCCATGTTATTGAGGTCGGGGAAGATTTTCTTGATCCAAAATGCTTATCGGATGTGTAACTCAGTTAAATCTTTTGCATAATCTATAATTTATTTATCACATACCTCTTAATTTTAAGCACTTATATAATATATACAAATTATAAGATAAATATTACATAATTAATTTAATATTTTACACAACAATTACAAGTAAATATTTATACATATTATAGGTTCAACATAACTTTTGTATTTATAATTGGTTTTGAGTATTAACTTCTTTAACTTTATCTCTATCGTGCTTTTTGTGAGATTATATTAATTAAATATTATTTTAGAATTATAGATAAATTTAATTGTCTTTACATTCTTCGTGTAAAACAATCTTTCGGGGGAGAAATTTTCAAAGCCTGCACCTTTTACAAAATACAATGTCTGTTGAAAACGAAAACTATATAGATGTGAAATTCGTGCCTGACGTCAATCAGACGAAAATGTTAATAGACCTAATTTGAACAAAAACGATCTTTGAAGAGACATAATTCCCCTTTTAATTTTGTGTATTACATACCAAACTGTATGTCTGCGTTCATCTACACTCTCTACGTAAAATTGAAATAGTTGTATTTATCGTAAATTAAAAAATCGTAATTAAAAATTCGTATTTTAAAAATCGTAGTTAAAAAGTCGTAATTTAATAAGTCGGAAAATAATATACTATAGTGAACTAACTACACTCATTGTGACAAATCCTTGGAATATTATCGATTTTTAAAACTTCAATCCCGTTTAATTATATTACAACACCTAATGATACCACACCGCACTACCAATTGAATTGAGTTTTTTCATCACTTGAAAATTGTTGCTAATCACAATCATCTCCGATTCGAGAGTTGTTACGAGTATCTATGAAGGAGGATCAACGTACGCAACATCGAGCAGATCGTCATCCGTGGGAGGGAATTTCTCCGGTTAAACGGAGGCTAGGAAAAGGACTCGGAAAAGCGGGACAATATCACTCGGTTCAAGCCTGCAGACTATCTGTTTGGTGTATCTCAAAATATTGCATATAGATATATCCATCTTTTCTTTACTATTTTATAATTTTTATTCAATTATCATGAATTTTGATTTTTAAAAACTACTTTGTAAATAGTACGATTTTTTAAAAACGACATTTTGAATAAGTAATTTTCATATGGCTTTTCATATAACGACAAGTTCAATAAGACTTTTAAATGCGATTATATATTATAAATACTATTTTAAATAATACATTTTCAACACCGCTTAATTTTTATGTACCACTACTTAATTTTACGACTTTTCCCCATGAATCTAATACATCAACACACATACATATTTTATAATATCATTTTTTGTAAATAACTTACTAAACATTTACTTACTAATAACTCACCGATACACAATATTATACCTTTGTTTATTACACTATTATAACTAAAATTGACTTCTTAATTATCTGTAAGAGTACAAATTAGTTGGAAAATAAATAATAACATTAATAAATTTTTACTAATTGTCAATAAAAACTAACCACAATAAATGTTCACAAGGTCTTTTTTATACAAAATAACTACTATTGCGATAGTTAGAAAATATTCATATATAAATTTTCGGAGTCTATTAACTGAAGAGTGAATACTGAAGGTTGAAGAGTCTTTTTACTATAGCTAAAACTATTCTCTCTTCATAATATGCAACAAATTTGCCCTTCACTATTTACTATTCACTCTGCAAGACCCTTCAGGTATTAACACAAATGAATCAATATTATTACAATATATCGGCACATTCATTGAAAAAGAACTTACTGAGTATAAATTTTGGTTATTTTGTTGGTCGAAAATGTTTTATTGTTTTATCATTGGAAAAGGGTTAATATATAAATATATAGATCATTCTGTAACAAAAATAATATGTTTTGTCTATTTAGGAAAGGATTCATTTCATATACTATATATTTAGTGTGAGATTCGGGAAAAGTTATGTATTGTATTGCATTAATGGTTAAAATTCACCGACAGATAATTTTTATGCAACTAGCTTCTTCCCAAAAAATGATTTTTTTTCATTCTTTTAAGATTGTAATGTTTAGGGTTAAACTTTGATGTGCTTAAAATGTATTATTTTGAAAGGTTGACATTAAACAGAATCATTCAATTCAGTTATAAAATGTTTAGCAAAACCTTAAAAAATTAACTTTAAAAGAATCTCCTTATATTTCATGCTGGCAGCATTTAACTTGACTTCTTCCATAGATTTATGAAAAACTTTGATGTCGGTTGATTATTCTTTGAACAGTATTCGAGCCGAGCTATTTTCGGTTTTCACTTAATGGTTCAGCAGATTGTGAACTAGGCGGAAGCTCTGTCGTGTCATGTTTCATCAAAGGAAAAACAAAAAAGAAAGAAAATTATTTTAATAGTCGAAGGAATAGTTTAATTTGTTGTGGCATTATCTGATTTCCTAATTTTAAAATAATCTAATATTTAAAAAAAAAATACCACTGCACAGTAATGTATAAATATATAGTTTGACAAAAATAGATATTCAAAGTATATCAAACTAAAAGTCAGAAGAAAAAGAGTAAACTCCAGTGAAATAGGATTATAAAAAGCAATTTAAAAAAATCGAATTTCAAAATAAGTTGTATTAGATTTAAATTAGATTTTACAAATAAAATTTTACTCATAATTATAAACTTAAAACTTGAACGAGCAAATCAACACCAAAAATAATCATTCTGATTTTGTTTTTGATAATTTAACAATTTCGAAATTTATTAAATTTTTCGTTTAGGAAAAATGGTGATAGTTCGAAAATGATTTCATCAAAAATAAAAAATAATAAGAAATAGTAGAAAATTCACAGTAAATAGAAAATAATTGTTTGATATAATTATAACAATTATTAAAAATAACAAGTTACTTAACACAGTGATAATATATATTATAAAGTTATGACAATAACGTTCTTTTTTTCTACAAATAGTTTGTATTTAATTCGAATTATTATATTGTCATAAGAATTATAAGTCATAAGAATATTAAGATAAAATGCATGCAATAAAGTAATAATAATTATACTCTCACGAAAGATTTTTTTTTTATTTTGCTCACACATTGATGATGCTTAGAGCGAGAGTCAGTTGGTGACTTTCAATTTTATTTGGGAATTAATTTTAGTTATTGAAGATCAATTATAGTTTTAGTGTTTCATTTATTACAGAAAAAGTTTTTAAATTGTTATTGTGTGCCTGTCTGACACACTCCTCGATAATACTGAATGATTAATTAATTATTTGTAATAAATTTCAAAATAACCGTGTTTAGAATTTCTAACCATAAATTCAATTAATATGTTACTAAACCATGTTTTTTAATTAACTTATTAAAATATAGAATTTTGAATGGTATAATCTTAAAATTCTTAAAAATCTTAATTGTATAACTTTTTTCAAAAAAGTGTAATTTATCTTTTTGTTTTAGTGTTTTAATTTCTTTATTAAGAATATTACACTACAAATCAAGAAAAATTATTCAAGTAATGTACCTTGTACCACAACAATTTATTTTTCTAAAATTTTTATAAAAATTTGGAAGGCGCAGCTGATTTCTAAAATGTGTTCGATTGTAATTCGCACATAATTTGTTGCAGTCGGTTTTTATTATTAAAACGGTCCTGTCCTATTATGTATTTGTTCTTTTTACCATTCTAATTGCATAGGTATATATTTTTAAACAAACACAAACATATATTTTCATTGAGATATATAAAAAATGTTGTTTTAAAAATTTTCGATGTCATCTGAAATAACATACAAAACAATTTGGATTTTTCTAAAGCCGACGATCTGTTCTGTCGATTTTTGCTGTATATGTATATTACATTAAAATAGTAATCAATTATTGTAATCATATTTTGATTCAATAATATTAGCTATATTCAGTTATAGTCAGCTATAAATAAACAGAATAATTATAGGTGCACACAAAAATGAATGAGAATCTGTCATAATTTTGTTTTAGAAGTAATTTAATGAACCTACTCAATATCGTTTCTAGCTATTATAGAGAAATATATTTACAATTCAGGAGGCTGTTTCATAAAAAAAATTAAATGAAAAATTAATTTAAAAATTAATTTTTCACTTAATTTTTCTACTTAAGTTAAAAATGAATTATTTTGCGTTTCATAAAAATGAAACTTAATTTAAAATTAAAATTGGTTACCGAGGATATTTAAGTAAAAAATGGCGTGTATATTATATGCAAATAGCTAGCTATCAGAAGAGAAAGAATATTTAGAGATCGAACTGATCCATTAGATTTGAACAATGATGAACAATTCATTCGATGATATCGTTTTGATAGAAATACATTTTTTATAATACATAATGCAATTGAAAACAGTCTACAAAAGCCTACGAATAGGACCATTCTATACCTACAGTAATTCAAGTTGCTGTATGTTTGAGGTATTTTGCAACAGGATTACTTTTTCAACCAATGACCGATATATATGAAATCAGCAAATCATCAGTATCTGTATTATTAATGTTGCAAATGCATTGTGTAAACGAACTGTTTTTCCTATTTAATTTCCCATGCAAAACCATATCCAAAATCACATTAAAATTGCTTTTATGGGAAAGGGAAATAGATAACACACACATATATATAAAACGATCATCAGGTGAGAGAAAAGTTGACTATGTAAACAAAAAATTGAGAAGTAGCATCAATTGTCAGGTCATATGTGTCAAATGTAGTAAAGTAATAAAAATTTCTACATCCTCCATAAGCCCGCAGTTATGCAGTTCAAATGTAACTGTGCAGTTTGTCAACTCTCCATGGCCCGTCATGCCATACTAAAATTACGGCCATGTAACTATTTAACTATTATTAAATATGTTCATGTATTTCAGATTTTTCAATATTGATTTCTGATTTACATATTATATTTTCTGAATTACATATTACGTTTTCTGAATTACATATTACGTTTTCTAATTTTCATATTACGTTTTCTGATTTACTTGTCATGGTTTCTGGGCCCCGTTTCATACAATTAATTAATTTTCCCCTTAATTTTTCACTTAAATATATTATTTAATTTTCATTTAATTTTTTAATTAAGTGTGTTTCATAAAAATAATTAATTTTTCGTTTAAATAAAAATTAATTTTTCACTTAAATTTTCGTTTAAGTATAAAATTAATCTTTTACTTCAATATCAAATTATACATTTTTTTACATATTAAAACTATTATTGAAAATTGTGACATTAATTTATTTGAGTTTTCACCTTTGTTATAATGTTATTGTTTAAATAGATTATTTACTGTAACTAGACAACAATTACTATAGCACGAAATTAAACATATATTTTATCCTGTATGGGTAACGCTCGGAAGTTGTGCTGACAAGCAAATGACTACCACTTGCTTCTCTTACAAGCTAAAGTAGTCTACAGTCCTCAGTCTCTTACCCACATTATTTTTTTAATAAGTTTTTTATCTTCTTTTTATTATTATACCACCTTTCTTGAAAGTAGGGATCTATAATTGTCTTGGGCTGAGAGCAACCTCCAAATCACCTGGCTCTCCCTAGCTGCTCAGGATTTTGCACTCACCCCCATAAATATTTATAACCCCAAATCATAATATCTGGCAGATAATAAGAGGGACTGGAAAAACTTGGTAAGAGGAGTTATGGCATCCTAGCTGATGTCTAGTGCAACTTGGGTTAAATTAAAAGGTATATCCCGATTCCTAGACTGCACCAAAACTCTATTCAATTCAATTCAATTCTGTATGTTTGGAAAAAATGAAAAAGTGTTCTTTTCAAACATTCTCCAAAACATTCTCAAAAATTCTCCAAACATTTCAAAAAATAGAAAAAATGCACTGTGGGAATTTATTATAAAAAAGGTTTCATCTGTGTCTCTGCACCAGAACAGGTAAGGAAATTAAAATAAAATGGTGTAACATTAAAGCTGAAACAAAAAAGAAAGCATATTTTATTAGGAAAGAGCAACTCAAGACTGGTGGAGGTTGGAATGAGGCTGAACCTCTTTCTGCAATGGAGGAGAAAATTTGTGAC
>JAUZNC010057312.1:0-12989 GCA_034780395.1 Vannuccia rotundouncinata | reverse complement strand
ATATATGTTTGGCGAATGCGTGAATTTAGAGAAAAGGCTGTACCATGTTGTATTAAACAAAAGTATGAAGTAAAGTCCACTTCAGTAAACAGCATAGATGATAGAAGCAGATCTTTGGGACTCAATGGTGAGTGAGTGTTATTAAACCTTTGAATTGTGAATTTGACTAATTTCGTATACTATAATAAATAAAACCAAAATAAACTTTTTCTGCAAGTATTTTAAAGACTGACAAATGTCAGTTACAGTTTTCATTATTATTATTTTTACTTTCTTTACACAATTTCATTATTTATACGACATTTTTCGGTGCAGGTTCAGTTTTAGTCCTGTTATCGTGAAGAACTCAATGTTTTTATATATTGTTGCTTTTTTATTTAATAAATTAATAATCTATAAAGGCATGACATTTTAACGGATATATGAATTTGTATTCAATGTATTAATTATCTGTTTAAATTATTTCCCGATCAGATATTACTTAAACCATCGAGAAGATTTCTTCAACAACCGACGATTTTTCAAAAAGGAACAAATTGAAGAAATCTGAATATTTATCGAACATCAACTTTAATTTGGAAAATTTACTTTAAATTTTAAAATTCTTTTCATGTTATTTAGTGTAGTAATTGATTATTTTCGTGTTTATTGATTAGATTTAGCTTCCAAGTTTTCACGTTTCCTCTGGACATTATATACACTCATAAATAGAATTAACATTTTAACATTCTATATACTATACACTAAAGATAACATATTCAATATGAAATTTTGTCAGATTTCCTTACATTCTAATAACATATGCCTATTAATTTTCTTAAAAACGATAGCTTAATTAAGAAATAGCTTAATTTTCAATTATCTGTGCGTATAACTAAAAAGACTAATAATCATGGAATTGCTTGTTAGAATAAAGTAAATATCATGATTTTTTATAAACATATATTAATGACTCTAATCTTTTAAAATCAATTTATGTTCCATTGATCAATTTTATTTAATAAATTTGTATTTCGTGTAAACATATAAAATTCAGCAAAAATTACACCAAATCATCTATAAATTTAGTCACCTTGAAACTATTTTATCTGTAACATTGGACCTTCAATTTTAAAATCAAATAACGGAGACTGTGTGTGCAAGTGTATAATATGTGTATCATTAAAATCTTCAAGTTATTATACCTATCTCAAATATACTTTTCATACTTCTATTTATGTGACGTTTGTGTAATGTTAGCTTACTTGTGTTGTCAGTTATTATACCTACCTTGTAATTATCTTGTTTTCTTTAAATTATTGTAATTTCTTCAAAGCAATTATAACTTCAATTTTGATCTTCCCGACATACTCAGATTATAAAAAACAATTCTATCAAACGACTAATATAATAGGAGGCTTTTAAAGTTATCTCAATTAATGACAAAATGATTGCTTTAAAAGATAGAAATAAGTACTATATAGTAAATTAGTGTGGGTCAGTTTGGAATGCGTGAAGCTAGTGAAAACATTTTACCATCGAAAGTGCGTCGAATTGTTCATGCTAAATAAATTTCGGGTTACACAACTTACATGGAAACATTATCTGTACCATTTTAAAATAGTTTAATTTACGTTATTTGTAGCGGTCTAATTTTATTTATAGATCGTACTATAAACTTTCGTGCCCTTTCAGTAACTCTCATACAGTCATGTATTTACAAATATCAGTGCATACAATTTTGATATCGTTTAAACAAAAAAGAAGTCTTTCAGTAAAAAATTACATTGAGAACTCATTATACGTTTGTTTGTTTGAATCGGTGAAGTCTCACGCCATCAATGGCGCGCGTAGGCTATCACAGTCTCTGGATCTTGATAGAGTGTGGACCGGGGCGGGAAAGGACTCCGAATAATCTAGTTCTTATTTGTTGAGTGGCGCTGCACTCCCTCAGCCACTGTATCAAGGTTTCAGGCGCCATGTTGTAGTGAGGGCAAGTGGAGCCCCCTCCTTTGATGGACGCGCGGTAGGCAGCGAAGCTGCTATAATGGCTGAAGCGAATTTGGGCTAGCAGAGTATGGTCCTTTCTGCTGTGCAGGGTTTTGATTTTGCCAGCGTATGTCTGTGAGATGATGTTGTGCGGCGAGGGGGATAGGATACATTATACGTAAGGAAGTCAGCGTTATCTAACCAAATCTCACAAAAAACTACTCGCAAATATTTTCAACTGACGAAAATATGATATAAGGATATCTATGTATGCAACCATAAATAAAAATGATCCCCTATTTTGAAGATTTTGTTAAAGTGAGCTGTGAGCACTTCAATAAATAAATTAATTAAATAAATAAATTTAATTTATTATATTGAGCATATATTCTTTAATATATCATATAACTTTTTATTAATATATTTTATTAATATAATTGAGGGTAATTTTGAACAGTATCCTGAAGATAAAAATACGCAAATTAAAAAAAGTTTGTAAAATCTAAGTATATTTCTTTAGAAATTTATAGAATTTAATAATTTGTTATAAATTTGTTATATATATTTTCAATCGACATTCCAAAATCTAAAAAATATTTTAAAACATTGTACAAATGTTTTCTAGATATTAATATATGTCTATACACATATATTTCAAGTACTTCTTAGAAAAATTGTTAGTGCGGGTATACTTAAGGACAAAACGACCTTGTAGAGGATCGGCAGACGTATTAATAAGTCATGTCTGTCATAAGACCAATGTAGAAGTTAACAAGAAGTCGTTTTTTCGACGTCCCCATGACATCTGTATAGTAGAACCTCATTAATGTCACATTTGAAATAATCTCATTATAATATATAAAGTACAGTAGTTTTGTTCATTTAAATTAAAATATTATTCATGTTTAGTTTCACTAATGGTCAATGATTGCGAAATATTGTAATGATTACAGTTTTTATTGCAACATGTTTAAAAATACGTTTTTATCGCAAATATTTGAAATTCTATAAATTTATTCAACATATATTTATTGTATAATCAAAACGAAACCCAAAGTGTAACTTTTAATATCATTATTTTTCAAATATTGTTAGCATTACACTATTCATTACAATAAATACAATAATTGTAATCAACATTTCAATTATTTTATCCAGATAAAAATGTTTTATATTTAAAAGTTTGCATAGTTGGATGGTTAAGGACTATCTACAGTAATTGGGATTGTCATTATTGTAAGAACTGCAACATTAATGTATTCAGATAAAGAGTGTTTTGTTTCTTTTGTTCTTTTCTGTTTAATGAATAATGTTTCCTAAAAGTTGATCCCAACAAATAGCTCATTATCATGTTATGTAAGTTTGGCTATGCATGTGATTTACAATTCAGAGCACTTTAGTTTCAACATGGTATGTGAAGGTTCAGTAATTTTTAACTATCTTTTGATGTATTTAAATTTTTATTTTAACCACACTATTGTGATACAAATCATTCTATATGGTTTTTAGTTGTTGTACGCCTGATTAAATTGTGTTAAATGTTATATCTAAAATGAATATCGCGATAAGTAACACAATAATAGAAAATAACAGGTGACATAGCGAGGAATAATTAATAATATATAAATAATATTACTAATAATTTTAAGCGTTTTACTAAGAAAATGGGAATCACAACTAATTATATGTTTTAAGGTTACCATGGTTACATGGTTAAAATGAAAATGTTAAACAACTGTAAAAAAGTACAACTACATATATAATGGTTAAAAAACAAAAAAGTAAAGAAAACGAATGTAAATATTTATGAAATATAAAGAGAAACATGAGAAGATTTAAACGAGATTGTTAAAGTGGATAGTAAGAAAAAGTATGAAGGAAGAAGCTCCTCTAATGGGAGCTGCGTGGGGATAGAAAAACGAAAAGGAGGAATGGGATTGTGAAGAATGTGGTTATTGCTGAATTGAAAAGTTTGAAGGCTTAGTTAAGTCTGCGAGAATCTGGGTCAGCCACTGAAATGCATGAGAAATGATCCGCAGGTGATTCGAAGACTTCTTCTAATCAAGTTGGCTTTGGATTCGTGATTTTTAAATGATTATGTTGTTTTTATTGAGTATGGGCTTCAGAATGCGTAGCAGTTATAGGTTCCTGGTTAAAAGCTACTTGAAAAGGTGATTCCCAGTAAATTCAACTCTTGCTTTACGCGAAGAGTGTTAAGACAGTTGCTTAATTAGGACTGCAATTGTTTCTTGGCAAAAGCATCCTCAGTTAGATGTTTTTGATTAATTTTGAAAGTCTGTAATAGCACTAGCTGAAACTTTTATAAATTGCACATTTTTTTTTAGGAATATTAAATATTTAGAAACATATAAGAAGCTCCAATTATAAACATAAATTTTTATTTAACTAAAATATATTAAATATGTTAAGTTTTCATTACTCATATCTGTTAAAATTGGTTAAATTAAATTTCTATATATAGAGATTCAAAAATTATAAAATGTTGCATTTATTTTTATAACTTGAAAATTGTTGTCAAAATGTCAATACATTTTTTTAAAATTTATTTAAAAATTAAAAAATATTTTATTTGTAATATCAAAATCTATAAAAATATATTACACACCTAGCTACATATTGTTTGTCTTCAGTGTGAAAATCTAGAAAAATTCTGATTTGGGATTTCGGTCGGTGGTGGATTTTAGGTTCAGCTTTTTAAAATATGCATTTTGCATTTTTGACAAAGTTAAATTTTCCAGGTTTATGACTGGGAACATATTTTTGTTATTCCATTTATTGTTTTTATTAAATTGATATCAAAGAAGAAATTTATACATTCTATTACTGATTTATCTACAGAATATTTTTGTCAATATTGATACAGAATGCTTAAATGTCGCATATTCGCCGTATGCACCTTTAAAATAAATATATAAAACTTTATGAAGTGTTTTAATTTTTTTATTTCATACTGTCATGTATTTATATAAATTTATTGTTATCAAAAAAGATTATTTCATCTTGAAGAGAATTTTATTTTATTGTTTTTATTGATTATTCTGTTTATTAAAAATATGAATATGTATGTCTAATGAAGAATTTATGTCATTAAATCATTACTTTAAAGTCATTTAGTCATTCTAGTTTATCTGAAGTCAATCAAAATGGTTATGTACTAAATTACCTCTATAATAATGAACACAGACTTTTAAGCTTCTGTAGAGTTAATTTTTATACGGCTGACGTATCATTTCGCCTAGTCACAATTTGCCTATTGCATGCATTATTGTTTCATTTAGCCTATTGCATTACTGTTTCATTTCATTTCGTCTATTCGAAATAAAAAATCAGATATTAAAATTGTTTTCAAATAATATCGTTTATTTTTGGAAATAATGACACATAAAAAGATGCCTCAAATAGTGAAAACATTGGAGGTACAGTATACAACTAAATGGTATTAAATAAATTGACCGACTTCTATATAGGACACCTTGATTTAGAAATAGTATGCAATAGTTAGCAACAACCAATCGAATGCTTGTTGAAAAACACATCTTCTGTAGGCGATTTGCGACAACAAGTACTAGTAACTGTTACTCAGACTAATAAGAAAAGAAAAATACTGTAGGCGAAATGAGATGACACCGCGACCGCTTATACGAGATGCAAATTTATTAGAAACTATTTTAAGAAGGACATAGCTGTTTCAGACCAATATAATTATCATACAGAAACTGAATACCTACTGAAAAGAATACCATATAGGGTTTGCAGACGTTTCGTCTCAAAATAATGTTTAGACAATTGTTTAGTGGTTTAATAATATAAAAACAGAACAAATTAAACAGAATCCAATATTTATATGCTAATGAACAATTCTGTTCTTTTTAGTTTACTGTATTCTACCAAGTGCTGCAATTTCAGTTAATTAAACTATTTATAAATAAGGTAACTTACGTGCAATATAATAATACTAAAAGATGTAAATATGTATTTAATATTTTTTAGATGTATATAATAACAATATATATATATATATATATATATATTATAATGTTAGGAATTCTAACAAAATATCATAATGAAGTAAATTTTCTTGAATATTATAATTTGTTAAATTATATGTAAAATATATATAATATTAATTTACTGTTATTTATAACATTCTCAGAATGTATATAATGTTAGTGCCAAAATATATTATAGTATAATGTCAAAATCACTCCATCATTTATTTAAAGAAATTTACCGTTTTAATTTTAATATTAATTAATTTGTATATATTATAATCCTTGTCACTTAGTACTTGAAATATACTATATAGTAGCATACAACATTTAATGTATATCTTTAAATTTTGTCTGTTTATCCTTTTTTTACCATACTGTTGAGTGCTTTCAAATTCACTATCATTGAAATGATTGATGGGCCTAATATGAAAGAATTATATGTACTTTGTAGAACATGACAGAGTTTCTGTAACGCATTTAAAATATCTCGATGAATGGGAATGTAGGAGTGTATTCACATTTTTTATTCAGATGGAAAAAATTACGTTTTATGAAATTAACTAAATCTGAAAAATTGGTTCTAATTATGCATCATATATATAGCCATGATTCTAGTTAAATATTTTAATTCTTGAGAAACACGTTCCTAAAGGATACAATAGTAACGTGTCATTAATAATAATAATTTATTAAAAAAATTGAAATCCCTATAAAAAGAGTAAATTGTAAAAAACATAATATAATTGTTATTCTTGGACATTTGAAATCTTTTTGAGACATTGCGGAGAAGAAGCGAGAAAATCTAGATGTTTATTATTCAGTTATTTCAAGAAAGTGCAAACGATCAGCCCGATTTAAAGATTGCAGTGAGGGTTAATTAATAACAGCCGAAGGAGAAGTACCGACAAATTAACTTTGAAGGCATGAATCGAAATAAGCTGTATGAATAAGGTTTGATCAAAATGGATTTCATGAATTACATCAAGATGATGAATATTGTTGATGCAGTGAAGCTTCATGAAATAAAAATACATATATATATATATGCTGATAAATAAGATTTCTATAAGTTAAAAGAGCAACTGCCTATTTTCCAAACTATAGGCTGTCTTAAAAAAAGTTTCGCGAAAGACAGTTAAGTATTGATATTTTAAATCATAGAAATACATAATTTGAATCATTTAAAATACATCAATATCTGGTTACCTCTTCTGATTTGTCCTAATTTAAAATAAAATTAACTTTGATAATAAACGTAATTTATATATCAATATGAGTTTGAAATAGTTTACAAATAGTTAACTGCATTTTATTTGAAAATTTCCACTCAATTGAGTAAAATTTAAAACCTACAAAGTCAAAATTTGGTAAAATTTTCATGTAAAAAACTAAAAATTTAACGTATAACCTAAAAACTAAAAGATTATAAAAGAGGAAAGTATGCAATTACATTATATAATAATTAAACAAATAATTAAACATTATATTGTTTATAACATAATTATTTAGTCATTTAGTTCCCCACATATGAAAATAGTCCAGTCATTTTATGGGAGGTTTTAACAAAAGTTGGACAATTATGGTTCAATGCTAAAACTTTGCACAAAGTTACTATTAAATGTCAGAATTAACTTACTAAAAGTCTGAAAAAATCCGAACATGCTTCGTCCTTAAAATCAATAATGTATTTTTGGTTGACAATTAAAAAAATGAAATAATATAACACGCAAATTCTAAACATGAAAAACTTTAAATTATACAAATAACTGCTTTGTCATGCCTTCTGGATGCATATAATATATTACCAATAGATATAAACATATATATAAAGTATCTAAATATATCATTATTTTTTGAAAAAATGTCCATATATGACGTCATTTACATTTTTATAAAATTGAATAAGAAATCACTAAATGTTTAAAAAGTTGATCATTTTTACCCATTGAGTGATTCCTGAACATTTACTAGTTTTTTAATCTCCTATATCTGATAGATTATGGTCATTTTTCTATCTATTGGTAATACATTTTTAGGGTGTTCCTATATACTTTTTGACATATTCACTAAAACCATAATTTTTAGAAAAATGTCTATGACGTCATACATGGAAATTTTTTCAAAAAAATAATGAAATATTTAAATAATTTATATACATGTTTCTATTTATTGGTAATATATTATATGCATCCAAAATGCATCACAAAGCAGTTATTTGTGATTTAAAAGTTTCTGATGTTTAGAATTTGCGTATTATATTATTTCATTTATTTAATTGACTACTAGAAATACATTTTTGATTTTAAGGACGAAGCATGTACGGATTTTTTCAGACTTTTAGTAAGTTAATTCTAACATTCAATAGTAACTTTGTGCAAAGTTGCAGCATAAAACCATAATTGTCCAATCTTTGTTAAAACCACCCATAAAATGACTGCACTATTTTCATATGTGGGGAACTAAACGAATAAATAATTATGTAATTCATTCTTTCTTATAAACAATATTATGTTTATTTATTTGTATAATTTTATATAATGTTATTGCACACTTTCCACTTTTATAAAATCTATATGGTTTTAGAATATATTTTTAGTTTTCATGTTATACCACAAAATGTTTTTTCTAATATTATTAATATTCCATTATTCATAAAAAAAATGTTTTTTTAAATTTTAATTATCCATTATATTGAATATTTTTGTGAATATATTCAATTGCGAATAATGAAAATTGTAAGTTTTAATTATTATACTCGTTGCTTATAACATATTTGCATTTGTAGTTAAACATGTTTAGGAAGCGAAAAAATTCTCATTTTGAATTAACCCTCATTTTGAATGAATGGCTCAAAAAGAATATATCACTGAAGGAACAATTACATGCGTTAATTAAAACAGTCAAAACGAAATCGAATGGACTATTGAAGGCAGCAAGAAAATAACGAAGTCATTGAGTGTTTCCAAACTGTCTGAAGCTAAATTTAAAAATAGACTTGTGTTTTAAAGAAGTTAAATAATCCCTATGTATAATGTCATTGTTTATAAAACGATAGAGCATGAACTAAACAATAAAGTGAAATAAAAGGTTTGGAAAGTAGTTAGTGTACAAATAAATATTTCTTTTGAAAAGAGCGTCAGAATACTGCCGACAGTAAATATAAAATTTCTTCATTTAGGAGCCTTAATTTACCCGAGAAAAATATTAACAAAGCTATTTTTGTTTTAAAGTAAGGTTCGCTTAGTGTTGTTTGCCTTCATTTGATAGCAGTTGTTGATGCATGTGTGGTTTATATGTGGTACAAGGAAGACAGTAGGATTGCACAATTTTATAAAAGTTAGAGTGAGAGATTGAATGCAGAACAACGTAGGTCTAAAAAATACTACGATTATAGAAAAATTCATGGTGAAATGTTTCAAAAAGATGAATTAGTTTGGTTACATAATCCCGTAATAGAAATAAGAGAGTGTAAGAAATTTCATGCGTATTGGATTGGTCCATACCAGATTTTAAATGTTTAGGAGATGTATTATATAAAATAAATAGGTTGGACAAGTTAAAGGGAAATAAGATAGTACATTTTAACAGATTAAAGAAATATAGAAGTTCAAAATTTAATCAGCCCCCAGAGAAATATCCGTTAATAACCAGAAATATTTCGTCATCCCACAGAGGAGAGCGGTAGTGAACTATGAACCTCAGCCTATAAGAAGATGTAGGGAGCGCGGGGTAAGAATTATAAATTTACCTCGTACATATAAAAGACCCGGCTTAAGAAATGAAACATTATAAAATCAGCCGAATAGGTTAAATTTTCAAGAAATGTTTAGAACAAATTAAAAAGGTTTTCAAATAGTCTCTGGAAAAGATAAACTAAACAATTTAAAAAAAGATTGTACAGTTTAAAACATTAATTTTTTGATAATTATATTGTATTAATCATTAACAATAACAAATCTTCTGCGTAGTTATATATTTTTTTACAGGAGGACTGTCAGTGAGTCCAAGGGTTGATTTTGTAGATATAGAGCTGTGAGAGCCAAAGAGCATAGTGGTGTGACATCCCAATTTAATTTTGAAAAGTTGAACTATAAACTATATTCTAAACATTTTATTCTAAAGATTTCTGTTTTGTTTATTTGCTCTTTTTAAAGAATCAATTTCGTGTCTCTATTTTTTTTAGTTTAAGACGTTACTCAGCATATGTTTGGTTCTTCTGAGTATAACGATTAATTAGTGAATCATAAGTTCCACAATTTCAACATAAAATACACCTTGTTTATAAACGGATTGTACTAATGAATGCTAGTGTAAATTAATTGAACATAAATTATTTAATGATTAAATGATTTAAATCATTCCAATAAATAAAAAAATAAATTTTATGGAATGAGGTAGTGTTCGTACAAAATTTTTTCAAAACAATTTGTAACGTTAATTAAAATCGAGTTATAATATATTTTTGGGTAAAATCAGTTGTGGAATTGATTTTTGTTTTATAATTTAGTAATAGTTTTATGTATCTGTTGATTGATAAATTGTTTATCAATAATTATGCAGAAGGTCGCCATGGATTTAATGTTTCAGATTGGGATCGATTATTTATAATTTTTTAGAGATTATGTTTTGGGTAATTGATTTTTCTTGTTTAGAGTGAACGAAATTATTCTTAAATTTTTGGGAATTTTGGAAACCGTTTTGTGGGATTAGATTGTTCAGATATCTACGATTTTGTATAGTTAGATAACAATAAGTTTTAGAGAAGAATTATCCAAAAATATTTATGGATTATTGTAATAGATTTTGTAAAGGATTTTTGTAAAGTTTTATATTTTTGATTTTGAAAATATGAAATTAAATCATGTTTGTAGTTGAATTAAAGACATAAAAATTGTTGGATCCATAAAAAAATTAATTAAGTAATATATATATTTCCACTCGGCCCACAGCCGACACATGTAAAATATTCAAATGATGGTTCTTCTATATATCATTAATTTTCTGTTTTGTATATTAGGAATTGTTCCTTACACAATAAATGTGAAGACACTAAAAGGCTACTGAAGCTGATATTTTTTACGTATCGTTGATATTTGAGAACTTCTGAGAATACTCCTTGAAAATCCAATGAAGATCTATTTGATACAAATTTAGTGAGCATATGTCATAGAATGTTTCTAAAATATTTAAAGTAGTAAGAAAGGACAAGGTCTGCGACACTTTTTCTAGATTCTGATTGGTCGAGTATCATGCTATATAAGAAAGTGTCTAAGTAGCTGTTTTCATTTACATTTCTTAAGAGCTCTCCGACGGTCGCCTCCTCGCCAACAGTCTCCTAAATATTTCATCAGTCTCCAGTTTACGGTCCAGTCTCTCAGTCTTCAGTCTACGGTCCAACTACAGTCTCTCATGCTCCAGTGTACGGTCCAGCTACAGTCTCTCCGTCTCTCAACGTCGCAACAGTCTCTCAGTGTCTCAACGTCGCAACAGTCTCTCAGTCTACGGTCCAACTACAGTCTCTCATGCTCCAGTCTAAGGTCCAGCTACAGTCTATCCGTCTCTTTACGTCGCAACAGTCTCTCAGTGTCTCAACGTCGCAACAGTTTCTCAGTCTACGGTCCAGCTACGGTCTCTCAGTCTTCATTTCAAGTCATCATCTCCTCACGCAATGGCTGCTTATAATACTTTAATTCGAACAACATGGCTTCCGATTATGCCCGATGTCAAGGTGAGCCCACTATGCATAATAAAGAATTAGGAAAAGAGTCTCAACTTCATAGACTTTAGATGCTGCAATGGATCTTTCCTCATGTTCATAAGTCCCGTATTTGCAAATTTTAAGGGACTTGTGAACAATCAGGTTCTAGGATATCCAACAACTTTAAACGTTATTGGTGATGAGTCTCGAGATCACTTGGAGGGCAATATAAAATTGATAGAATTTCAAGCTATGCAAAAACTTGCAGCGTTTCCGCACAATCCGGCCAACGCTTCCAACCTCCCCAAGACGATCAGAGATGCATTTAACGCAAACCCAAGTCTTCGCCCAACATTCAGGACTAATTGGGGCATGTTTTGGGCAAAGTTGGGTCCACATTCTACTGGATTTAATTGGGCGGCAAGCCTGTGAGGATCAAGGATATGGCCGCTGGACTCTTCCAGATAATGCTCCGATGCAACGGAATACATATACATGGGGCAGCACGGCTCAACCGAATATGTCGCCAGTATAAACCTGTCGGTTGTTCAGGTTCGCTATAAGAGAGTTGAGGGAGGCGCATCGTATCAAATATGTCTCATGAATGACTTACAAAAGGAGAATGCTCAACCCTTCAGCATCGTAGGTGGATTTTCACTAGCACCGGCATCATCGAGGAACGAATGTCCTCCAGAGCTCCCAAAAAGAAAAAGGTGAAGAGGGGGAGGGGAAAAGGGGGTCTCTTGACCAATTAGCATCAAGTAAAAGTGTCACAGACCTCGTCCTCTTCTACTACTATTTAATAAAAATTATTTTAATATTTCATTTTTATTTTTAATTCTCCAATTATTTGGGTTTATGTGTTCATACCTAAAATTTAAAATTTTGAAATATATCAGTGAGTATTGTGGTATGACAAAATAGGAGATTTGAGCTAGATGTGTTGGATGTTGCTAGATCAAATAAATATAAATAATAAATATAAAAGAGACTAATTAGACGATGCGGCAGCGTTAATAGGATATCAAACAGAAACAAAAATATTTTGAAACATCTTTTAAAACCAAATTTTCCCATTTTTAAAATATTTCTTTGATAGTTAAAAAATATTTCTATGTAAATTATAAACTATTTTTATTGTTTATTTAAAAAAAAAATTAAACAAATATAAAATTTACATTAATATTTATAATATAATATTTATACAATAATATTAATAATATTTACAAAAAATTTACATTACATTACATTACATTACATTACATTACATTACATTACATTACATTACATTACATTACATTACATTACAT